>APFE030199228.1:32643-82256 GCA_000404065.3 Pinus taeda
GATAAGGATAGCTCCAGAAGACTAGGACAAAACCACCTTCACCTGTCCTTGGGGAACTTATGCTTACAATGTTTTGCCATTTGGACTTTGCAATGCTCCAGCTACATTTCAGAGATTTGTACTAGTTATTTTTGCTGATTTAATTCATGATTGTGTTGAAGTGTATATGGATGATTTTTTAGTATACGGCAATTCGTTTGACCATGCATTAGAAAACCTTGAGAGGGTTTTAAAAAGATGTATTGAATCTAACTTGTCCCTCAGCAATGAGAAGTGTTTTATGATGTTGAACGAAGGGATAGTCTTAGGCCACTATATTTCCTCTCAAGGGATCACAGTTGACCCAACAAAGATCCAGATTATTGTTGATTTACCAATACCACAGAATCAAAGAGAGGTAAGAAGTTTCCTTGGGTACGCAAGCTATTATAGAAGATTCATTGAACATTTTAGTAAGATAGCTTTACCTTTGTTTAAACTTCTGTCAAAAAATGTACTTTTTAGTTGGAATGAAAATTGCCAACATGCATTTGAATTGCTCAAAAAGAAATTATCAATTGCACCAATCTTGAGAGGGCCTAATTGGAGCTTACCATTTCATATTTTTACAGATGCATCTGACACTGTAGTAGGTGCATCATTAGGCCAAAAAGAAGAATCTTGCACTTATGCCATTTATTTCATTAGCAAAAATCTAACACCTGCAGAGTTAAACTACACGGTCACAGAGAAGGAAACACTTGCCATCATATAGGCTGTAAACAAATTCTGACATTACATAACTGGTTATGAAGTCTTTTTGCATACTGACCATTCTGCCATAAAACATTTAATGAACAAACCAATAACCAGTGGAAGAGTTACCAGATGGTTACTATTGTTACAGGAATTCAACATCACCATGTTAGATAGACCAGGTAAAGAGAACCAGGTGGCATATTTCCTCTCTAGATTGCAAAACCAAGGTGAGGTTGTTCCAGTTGAAGATTCTTTCCCCGATGAACATTTATTTTCCATTTCTATAGTCAATCCTTGGTATGCTGATTTGGCTAATTACTTCTCTGCAGGAAGGAAACCTCCACACTTTACCACAAAGGAAAGGAAAAGACTAGTTAAACAAAGTGCTAGATATTCATGGCTCAATGGCGATCTATTTTACATTGGCTATGACATGATCATTCGAAGATGTGTAAGAAATGATGAGGTAATTGATATTTTAAAATCTTGCCATGATGAACCGTGTGGTGGGAATTTTGCAGCTAAGCAGACAACGTTCAAAGTTCTAACTCTTGGATACTACTGGCCATCCATTTTCAAGGATGCCAAGAAGTATGTAAAGAGTTGTGACATTTGCCAAAGAATGGGCAAGCCAACAGCTACCGATGAGATGCCCCTTCAGCCCCAAGTTCACCTAGAGCCATTTGACAAATGGGCTCTAGACTTCATAGGACCTATCAACCCATCCTCCAATGGTAAGAAGTACATCTTAGTATGTACTGATTATGTCACAAACTGGGCTGAAGCAAAAGCACTGGTAAGAGCCACCGAACACACAGTTGTCAATTTCTTGTTTGAAGAGATTTTTTTTAGATACGGAGTGCCAAGGGAGATAGTAACTGATCAAGGTACCCAATTCACCTCCAAGTTAGTCAAGGATATCACAGACAAATATAAGATCAAGCATAGGAAAAGAACACCTTACCATCAACACACCAATGGGCAGGTGGAATCTACAAACAAAACTTTGGAGGATATCATTACTAAAACTGTTGCCATGAACATGAAGAATTGGGAAGAAAAGCTCAAAGATGCACTCTGGGCTTACAGAATCACCTGGAAGGATACTACGGGATTTACACCATATCAGTTGGTGTACGGCAAAGAGGTAATGCTTCCTATTGAGTTTCAGATACATACCTTTAAGCTGGCTGCTGATTTACAGATTGACTTGGATGAGGCACAAAAAGAAAGAATCCAACAACTTAACCAGCTGGATGAAATAAGGCAGCAAGCAGAGGAGACCACCATCCTCATACAAAAGCAAAGGAAGCAGTGGCATGATGCACATATTAAAAAGAAGCAATTCAAGGAAGGTGACTCGGCTCTACTTTTTGACTCTAAGTTTAGAGACCATAAAGCCAAGTTTACCACCCATTGGATGGGCCCCTACGAAATTGTTCAGGTTTATGACAATGGATCTGTGAAGCTCACAACTATTGATGGAGAAGGCCATTCCTTTATTGTCAATGGTCATCGCCTGAAACTTTATACCAAGCCCATCAGCAAGGAAGATTTTCTACAAATAGTTTCTCAACAAATTGAGGTTGAGATACTGCAGCCCTCAGCTGTAGTCTCCCTGCCTTAGTTTATTTTCTTTCAATTTAAAAAAAAAAAAAAAACAATAATAAATGGGTTAGATGTGAGAACCAGTTTCTGGCACACTCTAACCTCGAATTCCTACTTGAAAACCAATTCGTTGGCGGGTAAGAATTCTTTTTCTTTATTACTCTTTCATGTTTTAGCTAAATATTGACTTGAGGACAAGTCAAAATTTTTGTGGGGGAAAGGAGCATCAGTATTCCTATTTTCTTATTCTCATTGTAAATTTTCCGAGCAGTTTGTTATCATTGTAACTTTTGCAAAGCTGTCTTGTCATTGTTTTATATCAGAGGGACCTGGTTATAAATATCATGCAGGGGGACCTGTTCTGTCCAAGAAGACCATGCTACCAGCACCAGCAGAAAGGGACCTGTTAGGAGATTGATACTTCAAAAGAAAATCACTTCAACGTAGCTTCAGCAAGTTTCTACAAAAGCAAGATCAAGACTTCATCAATCAAGCACTCAAGTTCAGCAGCACCTGCATGCACACAAAGAATTGCATGAACATCTTCAGCACTGCAGAGGGACCTGTTGCATTCAAACATACCTCAAGGGACCTGTTATGAACAACAAAGAAAATCAAACAACAGTCAAAATTTAGCTCTACTCAGCATGTCAATGCAACAACAGTCGAACAGTGTAATGCATTCCTTGTTTTTAGCACTTAATTTCTTAGATTAATTTTTATGTTAATTCTAATAGCTATGACTGTTAATAATTAATTCCAAAGGCACATTTTCCCATCCTCTCTTATTCCCCTAATTCTTCCCTACTCCAACCTACTTCCTACTTTAAAATTCATTCACCCCTCACTCCAATATTCCTTAAGCATCCTACAGCCATTTACCGCCATATCCACTTCCTAAATCTACACCTCCCATTATATGAGTACCAACAGGACATGTGGCAATATTTTTGAAAAAAATTAATAAAAAATAAAAAGGGTAGTTATACCAAGGCAAGCGACAGCAGGCCTATTCATTATGTTGCATGGGCCGAATGATGATTCACCACCCGACGTACATACACCTCTCAGTGCTCCTATCATAATATTTATGCAAGTGATACTATCATTATTCCTCTGTTTTTAAATTGAATACATTCTGAATCGAGCTTCATTAACAAAGGAGAAAACAGTGGTCATTTTACTCGTTCTCAGGATTATATACGTTGGTGTATAACTCCATTTGCATACGCTGGTGCATAATCTTCCACAGCAAGGACCGAGGGCAGAGAACGCGTCCAGTTTCGAATCTCATCGAGCTACGTAACAAGCCGACCCAGCATTACAGTGAACATAAAGGAGCGACTATCTCAGGTAATAAACTCAGACTTCCTTGTCAAATTTGCAAGTTATGAAGCTCGACCCTCTGCCAAGATGACAAATAGGGTCGAGCCAAATGTGTTTGATAGCTCTCAGTACCACGAGGACTGTATTTCGATTCTGAGGGAAATACAGTGGCTACCCTTTTTAGAAAAATTCCATGGAAGCAATGAAGAAGTTGTCAAGCAATTTGCCTTCACGTTTAATGGGGAGAAGGCCTTGATAGGCACTTTCTCATTCAGGGTCTCAGAGGACACCATTGCCCAAGCAATAGGGGTTAGCCCAAAGGAGAAAAGTACTTCAAAACCAAACAGTTCAAAGAAAACTCGTGGACCCAATTCATGTCCAGGTCACGAGTCCAGTGGTCAACTGGAAGAAGGGCGTCCCAAGAAGTTGGCTAGTGGATCCTTGGGACGAAATGGTTTACATACTTCAAAAGTTTGTGACCTGTGAGGGCCGCTATAGCATTGTCTATTTGTATCACATCAAGTGTTGCTGCACATAAAGAAACAATGTGTCATTAGTTTACCATATTTCTTATTGCAGAGCCTAACCAAGATGTCCAAAACCATCTAGAAGCAGAAAGGAAACGAGGACAAAAGCTTATACCATTTTGGTTTAATCAAAATTCTCATTGAAGATGAAATGCAAAGAAGAGGGAAGACATGGAAGGAGTTCTTAGCTGCCAACCAAATCAGGGATGAGGAAGACAAAGAGAAATCACAAGAAAAATCAGGGTTTATGAAAGACATTGATGAGGAGATTCCAGCATCATCCAGAGCTAACAAGATACCCCCACCTGTGAGCATCATAAGGACCAGACAAATGAGAAAGGAAGATGCAAAAAGGGCAGAACAAGACAAAGTCTTCACCACTTACTCAAGCAGAACGAGAAGGGCATCGAAAGTTCAGTTGCAAGAAGAATCTAATGCACCTATACAGATGGATATTCAAAGCAGTGATCATTCACCACCAGGGCCAGGAGCCGATGTAGATATTGAAATCCATTCACCCCCAGGAGCTGGTATAGAGGTCGAGAGCAATAAAAAACAGGAAAGAGGGTCACCACCTCCTAGTAAGAAGCAAAAGAAATTAGAGAGACAAATCGAAAAATTAAAGGAGGAGCTCATGGAGGCCAACATGTTAGAGAAAGTTATTAAAAAGGAAAATGAAATGCTCCGTACAGAGAGCAAAGAAATTCAAAAGAAAAATGAAAAGTTAAAAGAGCGGGTTAATGAGCTGGAGGCTGAGCAGACAGACATTTGCAAGTGGGCCACCAAGTGGTACAACCAAAAGAAGACCCTCAAGGAAAAGTACAGAAGGCTGAAACAAGAGCTCCATGACCAGAAAGATGCCCAGGTGAAGAAGAACGTAGACACGTTACTCAAGGCAACAGAGGTACATGCAGGGACCGAGTTTAAAGGAAGCACTTCAAGGTTAGCATGAGGACATGCTAAGTCATTAAGTCGGGGAGAGATGTTGGTACCATTCTATGACCCCTTTTTCCCTCCCAAAACATGACCATTTCCTACCTCTTTTCATCATTTATCCCTCAAATGCCTTGGAAATTGATTAATTAATAGTTTTATAGTTGTTGAATTGCATTTAAATTGATTTAGGGGTTTTGTGTTAATAAATTAGGATTTTTGGCCTAAATAACTACAGGAAGTCTCAACAACCTGTAAATGGCTTATCGTTTGACATGTGGCATGACAGCCAGGCCAGAGCGAAAGGTATGGGCGAAAAGAGGAATGTCCAAGCATGGACAAGCACCTATCTCGCAGCGGAAACATCCCTCCTATATGCATGGTCAACGCCTGGTCAACTATGGCATGTTGGCACAAAGGCAACAACAGCACACAGTTACAGTCAATTCGATTTTTAGTTGTTTCCTAGTTTTTATGAGTGTAAGTTAGGATAGGAACATCTTTGCGTTTTTGTAAAAGTAGCAACAGTCGCCCATGGATAAACATCCATTTTTAAAAGGATGTGAATGTATGTAATTAAAAGGCCAACCCTGGTTATATGTTAGTTTACCTTTTGATACTTCAGACCTTACGTTTTATATATACATTTCTTGTCGCCTCAGAACAGAGCTTTTGATTTAATATAAGATTGCATTATAATCTTCGTGCGTTGTTTGATACTGTGATCCTGGAGTAACAATCTCGGTGTGCCAAGAACGCGGACGGGCCCTGCGTGCATAGTATACCAATATTTTAATTACGTTTACATTGCATTTACATTGTTACTTTAATTACATTTTACAGTCAAGCGTTTGAATGATATTTGATATCGATTTATATGCACAGGGATTTGATTGATGCTTACGTTTGTGTTTATAATGCGCTGTTAGATGTCTATGTATGCGCTTGAACAAACCCTCATCTGGATTGTGAATCATATCCTGTAAAGGATTCGATCCAGGGTTTCTTTGTAAAGCACTGCTATGGACGATGCTTATGATTTTTACTTTGCATGTTTATAATAAATATTCATGACTGTTGAGTGCCATTAAACATGGGTTTCATGTTTGGTGTCTCTGTAAGGGGACCGAAGCCTTTACATACAGTGATACACAGCATGTTATGGATTGCATTTTAGTTGTTAATGACATATGGTTTGATGCCTAGTTAAAGATTTGATTGATAGTTTAATATTAGATCTAGTCTCAGCACTGTACTTAGGAATAATAGGCCTAGAGTAGATCCTTTATGTCTATATATTTTAGGCACACGCCTCTAAGTATATGCACCCTGGTTGATAATAAATTTAGCCCAATCTAGCACCCTAGATAGGACACTACACCTTTCCAAAGATTTTCAAACTTACCGTACTTACCTTTTTCCTCATTTCTTGCATCCCATTTCAATACCACTTCCTCCAATTGGAATTTGTCTGCCTTTTCTTTTCTGTCATAGATTTTCTTAATCTTCTCCTGGAGCTTGGACATGTTTCGGAAAACTTCTTCTCTTGTCTTCTGCAAATGGATCATTTGATTTAGTCTTCTCTGAATATGATCTTCTTCACTGCCGGCTTCCTAAAGAAGTTTGACTACTGGAGCTACAAGAGAGGTAGGAAACACTGTATCAACTCCATAAACAAGCTCAAAGGGAGACATACCAATGGATTTCTTGTGATTGACCCCATCTTCCCAAAGCGCATTGACCAACTTCTTATGCCAACTCTTCTTGTTGATTTCCAGCAGCTTCTTAATGATGTTGACTAAAGATTTGTTAGAAGACTTCGCCAACCCATTGCCTTGTGGATGATAGGCAGTTGAGTGACTCAAAATGATTTTATACTTGTTACAAAACTCAATCATCTTCTTTGATTTGAAAGACGTTGCGTTATCAGTGATCAACTTATTCGGGCAACCAAAACGAGACAAAATGTTATTCTCCAGGAATGAAATAATTACCGCATTTGTAGCTTGTCTGGCGGGAATTGCTTTGATCCATTTCGTGAAATAATCTATTGTCATGAGAATCCACCGATGCTGACCAGAAGAAGCAGGATGAATTTCACCAATGAAATCCAACTCCCACTACTGAAAAGGGGCACTCACCTCAATGGGCTTAAGCGGAAAACATTGTAATTTCTATCTTCCTTCAAAAATCTGACATTTATGATAGCTCTTGACAACCTTATATACATCAGCAAACAATGTCGGCCAATAATACCCCGCTCTCAAATTTTATTTGTCGTTGTTTTCCAAAAAAGGTGACCCCCACAATCTCCTTTGTGGAAATCCTCCATGACCTTCTTTGCTTCTTCTTCCACCAAACAATTCAACAAAACGCCACCAAGATCTTTCCAATAAAGTGTAGAATTTAGAATGCAAAAATTAGCAGCCTTTAATTTGAGAGTTCTACTTTTGTTTCTAATCATGTCGGGTGGTGGTGATAAATTCTGCAGCACATATATGATGTCGGAATACCACGGAGAAAGAAAAAACATTTCAGATACCTGAATTGAAGAACCTTCCTCATTCTCATCGGACATAGCAGCGATCAGATTTATGTCTAAGGCATGCAAGTTTGATTCAACCATTAACTTTTCCAATCCTTGTCCTTTAACAAGCTTTGTGCGCTTTATTTCCACATCATACTCCAACAAAGCTACAATCCACTTGCCTCGTCTTCCTTCCGGATCTGTCTGCACTAAAACATCCTTGACAGCAGCGTTAGGAACATAAGCCAAAATGTGAGAATGCAGAATGTGAGAATGCAGAATGTATACCCGAAAATCTTTCAATGCTTTCACAAGTGCAAGGGCTTGCTTTTCAATGATGTTGTACTTTAAGGCTGCATCTCTTATAGTTTGGCTGAAGAAAGAAATTGGTCTTTCGTGCTCATCTCTTTTCTGCATCAACACAGCTACCATAGTATGCTCCGAAGCAAATGAAAATAATATAAAATCCTGAGTGTAATCCGGGCTGATTAGAACTGGAGCTAAAGAAAGAGACAATTTGACTAAATTGAAAGATTTTATAGCCTCTTCCATCCACTTCACTTGGTTATCCTTCTTAAGCATGTTTGTAATCTCTCTTAGGTGTTCAACAAGATTAGGTACAAAGCGGAGTAAAAAATTCATCTTACCATTAAAAGATTGAATCTCTTTCTTATTCCAGGGCAGATCAATTTTTTGAATCGCTTGTACACGTGCTAGATCAATACAAATGCCATATTTTGAGATAATGTGCCCAAGTAGTTTTCCCTCATCCATGGCAAACAAGCTCTTCTTCGGATTCAGCTTCTTCATCTGATCTGGAAAACACTGTCAGATCATCAAGGTACACAACCAAAAATACATCCTTCTCATTCGTAAAAGCCAAGTCCATTGCCTGCTGAAATGTGGCACCTACATTCTTCAAACCAAAGGGCATTTTAGCGTAATGAAAATTTCCCCACGGAGTGGTGAACGCTGTTTTGTCTCAGTCATCTTCATGGACCAAAATTTGGTTATATCCAGAATAACCATTGAGTAGTGACATACGAGATGCTCCAACTACTCGCTGAAGTACATGATCCATTTTGGGCAATGGATAGTTATCCTTTAATGAAACTTTATTAAGATTCCTAAAATCAATGCACAAGCGAATCTCACCTGTCTTCTTTCGTATGGGCACAAAATTAGAGATCCAATCAGAAAATCAGATGGGAACAATGATTCCTGATTTGTACAACTTGTTTATCTCCTTCTCAATTGATGGCAGTAGTTTTGGATTTAGCCTTCTCAACTTCTGTCTAAAAGGTTTCTGATTAGGCTTAATGGGAATAGTGTGCTGAATTATATTAGTATCATATGTCTTCAAGTCAGAATAATCCCAAGCAAACACATCAACAAAAGATGACAGCAAACTGATATATTTGGCTTTTACCTTTTGTGGCAATGCAACCTCCTAATTCGACTTAATCCACCATTCTCATTAGTTTATTGCATGTTTTTTATTATATTTATGCTAATAGAGTGAATTGGGTTAGTCATTATGCCAAAAAGTCTAATGTGTGCTTTTTATAGTCTATTTGGTCAATTTGGAGACAAAATCAGGTTTAAATGAGCACTTGGCAGCCAAATTCCTGGAGAGGATTTTTAGGAAGGTGTCCCCTTCATTTATGGGCCCTTACCTCGAATTATCCACCATCAACTCAAAGTTCAAGGGCCACCAAATCAATTATCACAAGGGCAGCCAAGCAAGTCAAGTAGGACTGCTGTTAACTACAAGTTTTGGCAGCCAAGTCCCTAAAGTTTAGGAGGACTGTTGGGGTCCTCAATTTGTATAAATAAGAAGGCTTAGGGCCTCATTTGGGTTAGCCAGTAGTTAGTAACTTTGTAGGCATAAGTTAGCTAGTTTGTAGTTTGATTTTAGTTATTTTTTAGGCAGTAGTTTAGCTCTGCATTTCAGCACATTTTCAAGTTTTCCTTGTGGACAGTTTTTGGAATGTAACTATTCTTTTGATCAATAAAGATGAATTCAGCTTTGCACCAGCTCTAAATATCTCTTAGGAGGTTGTAGCTCTTGGGGTTGGGCCCATCTCAAGTGCCTAGTACCTCCTTTGTTTACTTTCATGTGTCTTTGCTGCATTCTTAAAATAAAATCTGCTATTTAGATTTAAATCTTGTTTTGTTATTTAGATTACTTTTGATGATTAAAGTAGCTTTTCATGTTCAGATTTGTTTTATAAGTCAATAACAGGGAAGATCTTTAGAAAAATGCCATCAAGCTCCTTAGATCTCACCTCTCCCTCAGTGGAATCATGAGTTGGGACCAAGGCCACCTTGTTGCCACCAAAAACACTATCTTTGCTTCACCATGCAATTAGTAGTGTTGGATTCTTAGTTGTCAAACTTTATATTAGTTTTGATTGCATACTTCAGTTTATGATTGCTTAGTTGCATAGTTATTTCACGTATTTCATTTCGAATAAACTTATGTTCATTTCCTTTTGTTGTTAGGTCACATTAGAGTGAAGTAACTAGGTCATAGGTTTTATAAGTGTTTGTTTGTTCAGTTTGAAAAACCACTTGCAGAGTACATGTTATCTTTCCTTACCTACCCATACTCCATCCAACCTACCTGTTTCATTGTTCACTTAGAACCCTTACCTTACATTTTCCTCATTCACTTACTTTGCCATGATTCTCATCTTCTTGTGAAACATCGTTTCATCCCTCCTTGAACAAATCTCACCATCTACGCCACTCCTCGACTCCATCCTCCAAGTCTTGAAATCCCCTACACCCCTATTTCACCTCCATACTTGTTCCTCCACCTTTTTCCCTCCATCCATTCTCCAAAATCCTCTTTTCGAAACATCCTGTAGAAAATTACAAAACATCCTATAGAAATTCCAGAACATCATATAGAACCCTTGCAGACTTCCTGTAGAAGCTTACAAAAGTGATTTCTTGAGATCCGATCACTGTGAAACTCTCAGGAAGGGTGCTAAGGACCCCTTAGGACATATTCTAACCTTCCCAACCTCCTGCGAGCATTTCCTCTCACCGATCCACCTCTGCACAGTAAAAAACAGTGAAAGCACATGCATGATAATTCTAACAACTTATTCAAAAATACAAAAAGATGGTTCTTTCAGATTCTGTTGTAGACATAGCTTAGATACATGCATTTCATCTTCTTAGAAGTCAATGGCATATCATTCAGTAGCTTGCAACTTCCTTCTTGCATCAGTAGGACTAGCTGGTAGAATTAGGGTTTGCGTTTCTTTTTGGCTTTCAGTTTCTTTCTACAAGTAGATTAGCTTCCTTTGAGTTAGCTTTCATCCATCAGTTAAAAAGCTTCTTCTATGATCTCATAGAAGTTTTCTTAAGCTCTTAGCAGACTTGTGCCAGCTAACCAAGTGACAGCTGCGGCAAGAGTTAGTACTTGTGCATACAGCATCGTCGCTTCCAAGTTTGTTACAAACAACCGGGTTGATAAAATTAAAGAAGGGAGTTCCAGGAGTTGCAGCATTATTGTTGCAATACTGGGGCCCACCAGTTGTTCCAATATTGACCTCTTCAATTCCCTTCTCTGTCGGCTACAATGTTAGTTTGCGGGCTACGTCATCTTGAGCAAAGAGTTCTTCTAAAGGTATCAAGCCTTTAGGAATAATGTTTTCCTTTAGCTGCAACACTTCCATTTGATTGATCTACACATCATCTTTGCCATCATCATGTTCTACATCAATCGATGTATCTTTGAACTTACCTTTGTTTTGCAAAAAATCACGATCTCGTCATCATCTTGGAAAACTTGCCAATATCTCTGATTGTCTGGGATAGTCGAACGATGCTTGACATGGATTTCAAATATATTACTTGATTTCATAGGAATTTTCAAATTGCTTGCTTCCTTAGCAAGTGCATCTGCAATACCATTTTGGATACGAGGCACACACGTAATGGTATAATCTAAAAACAATTTCAGGATATCTAGGACTGCATTTCGGTAAGCCCGTATCCAAGGGTGCTTTGCCTGATATTCTCCTTTAACTTGCTTAATCACCAATTCAGAGTCGCCATATACAACAATCCTCTTAGCATTCAGCTTTCTTAGAATTTTTAGGCCAGCAATCAAAGCTTCATACTCAGCCTCATTGTTCGAACAATCAAAAGCTAGCTTGTAAGAACATACCTGCACCTTGCTAGGCACTTTGTTCGGAGCGGAAAAAGGACTGCGTACCCATATAACAATTCCAGCACCATTATTTCCCACAGAACCATCTAAATACATGGTCCAGAGACCATCTTCATCCTCTTCTAAGTGTTGAAATTCTGTTGGCTCTGTTTTTCCTGCTTGCTATCCATTACCTTCAGCTGATTGCTCAACGGTGTTTTGCTGTTCTTGTCCTTCTTTCTTCAAAACTTCTCTGAAATTCTGTGTTATTTCTGGAATATTTTCTGCTTCAACTAACTAACTATCTATCTCATTGAAACTATCTGAATAAAAAACAAAAGACCCTAGATCGGTATGTACATAATTAATCGGATGATTATTCGGTTTCGCCTTGCTTGTAATCATGTATTTTATTTTTGTTCCCAGTACAATTTTCTCATTTGGCCAAACATAGGAATCATTGCATAGGAGAAATCTAGTTGTAATGTCCCTTTTAATTTCACTCCCTAAGACCTGGAAAGAAGCATACCGAATCTGGGAGGAATATCTGCCATAAAAATATCCATCAAAATATTCTTCGTTGGAATTTGCTCCAAACTTACCACCAAATATTTGATGAGCTCGATACATCTTACTCTACTAGAATCAAATGAATAGAGATCATGGTATTTCCTAGTGATTTCCAAACCCAGCTTCTTCATGATAGCCTTTGGCATAACATTGTGGGAAGCTCCAGAATCGAACATGGCATTATGTAACACAAAAGCATGCAATCTTAAACTAATATAAAAAGGTGGCACATCACTATCTGGAGACTTACCATTCAATGCTGGCCCAAAAATCAAGTCGGGTTGATCATCTTCAACATTCACCATATCAGACATTGGATCAAAATTCAAAATTTTAGAAACTTGCCCTCTATAACTGTTGTTCCTCATTATTTCAGTCAAGGGAATGGATACCTTCAATTTAGAAATTTCATTCTCTAAACTAAACGATGAAGTCTTTTCTACCTCTTTGTCTAGGACATCTTTCTTTTCCTTTTCTTTCGATACAATTGGCTGATTTGATTTTTCTGCTGATGGTGATTTTGTTGATATTAGGATCAACTACCTCTTTCTTTTTTCTTTTGTACAACAGGTGAATCCTTCTTTGATGCTAAAGCTTCCTTCCTCTTCTGAATTGGGTTAACAGGCACATCTCTATTTCTAAGTGAATATTTCCGCTACTGAGTGGAAGAGAATTCATATAACCTCTATGATACTCATCTGATTCTTCTTCCAAAACTATGTCATTTGCTAGAATGAAGTCTGCATCTTTATGTGCAGCTAAACTTTCTGCATACTCCTCATCTTCAGTAATATAAATAGGCAAATCATCAGCAGTAAAGAAGTGGTTTTCTTCCCCTATCACATTCGCTTCCTCATCTGACTTTGTTCCATGCACAAAATTTTGCTGCAGAGGTGGTTGTACTGGTTGTTGTGCTGTCTGACCTTGGGCTTGCTACTCTCTCTGTTTATTCTATATTGTGGCTGCTGCTGGTTGCGGAAGTCAGGATTTCTAACTTGTGGCTCAGGTTTGTCAAGTTTCACTCTTTCAAACATCTTCTCTACCTTCTGGAGTAATTGATCTATCGAGGAAGACTCTTATTTTATTGTGACCTTCTTTTCTGCTCTTGCTCTAGCCCTCTTGGTCAGCAGATTTGCTTCAACGGTGACTGTGATCTTCTGCATGTCTTCCATTGTGGTCGGCTCTCTCTCTCTTAGTTGATAAGCCATGTTAGCATCAAAACCATCCAGAAACTTCATCATGGCTAGCCCCACAGGTGGCCTTAGATGATCATTAATTGCATTATAAATAGAATTGAGTCTAATGCAGTGGTCTTGGACTGACTCACCAACGTTTCACTTGATCTGATCATATTTAGCAAGAATTTGAAGAGGATTATTTTTCACTTCCCAGTGGTCTAAAAATTGTCTTTATAGGTCGGCCAAGGTAGTGATACTTGCAGCCGGCAACATTCTGAACCATTTCCTAACTTCACCCGCAAATGTTTGTACAAAGAGTCTCATTGTCACATTTTCTGCATCGATCTCATGAAGGTCATAGAAATCTTCCATTCTATACACATTTTGTTGAGCGGTAATTTTGTGAGGAGTGCCATCAAACAAAGGAATTTTGCTTTGATAATCTGCGGGCATATCATCCAAAACTTGAGGCAGCACAAGAGGTGCAAAACGAGCAACCATCACTCTTGGTGGATTTGGTCTTGGGGATGTTGGAGGAGTGGGTACAGCTGATATGTGATGCGTATGAGGAGGGGTGTGCGGAGGAGAGGCAATTTTGGATGTAGAAGGAGTAGATGGAGGTGAATTTGTTGCATACTTTTGATATGTGACAATAGGCTACACAGGGATAGTAGGAATGAAAGTCGGTTCAGTGGGAATCCTTGATCTAGATGGAGTTGCGGAAGCTGCAAGAGTTGCAGATGCAGTTTCTAGGAAATCAACGAGGTTTGAAGCCACAATCGAAGTTTGAAGCTGTGTAAAAATATAATCATCAATTGACTAGTTAGCCCTTTCAGTTTCTAGGTCTACAAGAAAATGTGGATTTGGGACAGTAGCGTCAACAACACTTTCGGATTTGGTCTCAAAAAATGATATTTCAATCTGCTCATCAAAATCAAGCCCTTCAAGGGACTCAAAAAGTGCAGGACATCAATAGGATTTAAACATGGGAGTCACAAAGCTCTCTTGACGAAGAAGTCTTGGAATCAAATTGGTATTTTCGTAGACAGGAGGAGGATCTAGATCTGGATTAGCTCTGGTATATTTTCTTGAAGTCAGTGTGCTATTTTCAAAAGATTAAAAAGAGATAAACAACTTACTCAGCCTATCAAATCCTAAACTTACCATCCGGAAGCTTAGAATTATCAGAAGTACTGGGGTGTTTGTAGGTTAAGCCTAAAAGCCTTTCAAAGGCTACTTGGCTAATCTTTAGACTTTGTATGTAGTTTACACAATGAAGAATACTAACAAACAAATAATTTCTTCCCCAGTGGAGTCGTCACTATGTTAGAGCCTAAATCTGCCTTAGGCTGAAGGAAGGCAAAATTTAGGATAACCACCAACCATGCTCAACCTCGCAGCTAGCCCTACGAGGATAGGAGAGGGCTCTCTCTGAGTCAAACTCAGTAAAAATAAGCAATAGGGTCTGAGATGACTTAAAATGGGAACTGATTTTAGGCTAGTAAATAAATATGAAAGAGGTGATTTAATGAATGACTGAATTTTCAAGGTTGTATGGCACAAAGGGCAGCATGAGTTGGGAAATTAAGTCAAAGACAAAGTATTTCGTGAGGCAATATAGGTAGGAGGTTTAGAAATCGAATTGAAATAATATGCAATGGAAGGAATATTGAGAGGTTGAAAAGGGCATAACCAATGAATCCTTTTTTAACAGAAGAAGACACATAGGGGACGAATGCTTTTCCAAGGCAGAGAAATACACTGAATTCTACCTTTCTTACTTAAAAAACATTCAACTAGAAATGTTTATGAATGAATGGTGAAATATAACAAAATACGTATGAAATAGGAAGAAGAGACATATGCTAAACTCATACCACATGAATCTCATGAATCAGAGCTGCATCATTTCATTAATTTCCTTGCCAAACTATACAGTGAAGTGTTGAGCTTTCATCCACACCTTTCCCCCAGAACTCATACCTCTCACAAATGATTTTCTATACAATAAATAAACTCTACTATGGGAAAATAGATTGACCAAACATAGGGGATTGTTTAATCATTATTAATAGAAGATGGAAAGCCAACCATCTGTAAAAGGAGCAGTGTTACATTTTCTACTCGAATCTGTTGATGACCAATGAAGAGGTGAAATCTGTAGCGTGGATCCCATGAAATCGTGATTGAGGACAAAATAGGAAATCTTCTCCTATCTCTCTGTTGTGTTAGATATTCCTCGTTTTGATTTAGGTATTTCGGTCTTTGACTGTTCACTTTCCTTTTTTCCATTTGAATAAAAACTTATGAAATTGGTTATAAAGTGTAACTTCTGTAGCAGCATTGTCATATAGTTCATTGATATTTCTCGCTACCCATACTACAGTGTGCATATTATCAATCTCCGTTTAAGTGAATACTTTGGTCTGTCTTGATAATTTCTTCAGGCGGTACCATGATTGTATATTGAAATGCAAATTGCAAAATAGGGGGAGCATCTGAGTTCCTGCTAAAGCCATTGTTGTTCTCGAACTTAAAATCACAGGCATAAGTGGCATAAGTATCACAACAAATGATATATTTTCACATTCTCATACTGTGGATTTGGAAAAAGTGACCATGTGAATGACTATGCCTGAATTCGAGTGATGTTCTGAGCCTCAATACACAAGCAAAAGCATATGGGTGACTCAACATTCAATATAAATCCTGGGAAAGTGTTGAATCATCAACGCTTTGATAGTGATCAAAAATGTCAACAAACTGCGTAAGATACTTGGTGACTAGAGTTCCCACAGGCCACATGATTTGAATTGCGACAAAAATGCCAACATTTCATGTCTAGAATGTATTTTGAGCAGCTTTAGATTCATCATGGTTGTCAAAGACAACAACAAAACATTAGTATATTTCCCAGGTTCACTACAAATATGAGAATCAAATAAGTGGACTGCTGTGAGTCTATAGTCCGTCCT
Source organism: Pinus taeda (assembly GCA_000404065.3). NCBI lineage: Eukaryota > Viridiplantae > Streptophyta > Pinopsida > Pinales > Pinaceae > Pinus > Pinus taeda. The sequence goes on from APFE030199228.1 coordinate 49,194, forward strand.
TTTCTCATAACCACACATAGCACCAGCTTAAAATCAATGACAAGAGCTCACAAACTACTTGGAGCAAAAATAATTGAGTCGTTTTGCAAATTTGATGAAGAAATGGTGAGAATCGGCTTTGGAGGCTCTGTACGTCGCGCACAAACCCAGTGAGCCGTGCCTCCGGGATGCACCGTGCAGTATATTTTTACACTGTGAAAATGGGCCCAATGTGCCACACGGCCTATGTGCGCTGTGCCTTCCTCCAATACGCTGCACAACTGGTTTCAACAAACTGTTTGGCTTCAAAACTTCATTTTTTCACTTCCTTGTTTTATCTTTTCTTTTGCTGATGTCTTTGGCATGCATATGGATCATCGAATGTGAAAATAACTCATGTATACAAAGGACTTTGATTCTTTCTTTTGACGAACCCATTTTTGCAATATTTTGAACTTTGAGACTTTACACCTTTAATACATACTCTGTTCTTTGTTTCCACTGATTTTTGAGCTGATGATGAATCTTGTCAACTTTTGCAGGGGTGATGGCATGGTGTTCGAAAAAGGATGACCAGAGTCTACATTTGAAGTACTTCATGGTGGAGGAATTTAAAAATATATACTTATTACAAACAATTAATTTGACGATTTCCTCTTCAAAACAAAGTTTTGAAGAGGAATCAACCTTGAGCATTATTGATGATGAAAATATCGAAGTGAAAACTTATTGAACCTCCCTCTGGCCTGCTGGCATAATTGGGCGCTTTGAGGACTAAATCAACTAAATCCTAGACCTACAAAGACCTAAAAATCTTATCACAACTCTTTGTTGACAAGAGGCCAAAACAGGACTATAAATGACCTTAAAATTGATTTGATGAATAGACCTGAGCCAGCAAGATAAGGCATGAGGGGTAATGAGTGACAAGGCCATTCCATCAGATAATGGCATGCCCCTAGTGGAATGCAACTGAATGAATCGAGCGAGACACCTAGAAATGAAATGCAAAAAGAGAAATGATCTCTAACAGAGGGATGCCAAGACCGAATCTAACACCTCTAGTTCAACTAGCTGTGTGAGCCTTTCCTTTAGGACTCTGCGATCCACCATACCTATGAGTGTTCCTATGCATAGACTAGGCACAATATAGTCCATAGGCATTAACGCTCCAAAACCATAGACAAACCTAAATGGGTTTTTCTAGTCAACTTCTTGCATGTTATTCGATAAGCCCACAGTACTGCAGGTATGTGTACATCCCATTCACTTCGCTGAGCATTACAAACCTTGGTCAGTGAATTTTTAAGAACTTTTTTGAGCACTTCCTCTGTCCCATTAGCCTGCGGGTGATATGGCATGCTCTTTTGGTGATATACTTGAAATTCCTCTGTTAGTGCACTGAACATCTCATTCAAGAAGTGTGTACCTCGAAGACTCATCAAGATATTTGGACATCCAAATCATGTCAATACGTGCTCAAATAGGAGCTTTGTAGCTATTGCGGCTGTCCAATCCTTCACAGGCTTTTCCTCCGCCCAACGAGTCAAATAATCCATTACAGTGATAATGTACCTTGTTCCTGTCTTTCCTTAAGGCTAAATGGGTCCCACGAAATCTCTTGCCCATTTCTCAAAGGGTTGCAACGTCATCTGTGGAGACAAAGGCATCTCACCCCTTTGCAATGGCCTACCAGTTCTTTGACATACATCACACGTTTTGCAATCTGCTTTTGAGTCCCTGTTTCGATGTGCGACAGATGGTTTGGTCCCACATTCAGTCGTCCAAGCTTCATAAAAACTTCAAAATCATACTCCTGGAACAATAAGAGCCACCTGCAGATTCTACCACCCAACACAGGCTTATTGACCAAGTACTTCAGCGCAGAGTGATCTGTATACATCTTAAAATGGCCTCCTAGCAAGTAATGCCTATACTTCTGGAGTGCATACACCATAGCTAGCCCTTCGTGCTTAGTGGTGGAATAGTTCTTCTTTCCTTTGGATAATATTCGGCTCGTAAATGCGATAGGATGGTCAAGGCCTTCTCCGCCAGCCTATGTCAGTACTACTCCCAGTGTTATACATGACATGTCGACATGTACATGAAACTATTTCTTCCAATCTGGGAAGACTAGGATCGGTGTGGTCACCATCTTTTCTTTTAATATATCTAAGCTATTCTTATAGTCATCATTCTAGTAGAATGTGACATCCTTCTTCAACAATTTATCCATATGTGCAGTGATCTAGCATAACCTTTGATAAAGTTTTTGGAATATCCTGTATGTCCCAGTGTAGCATGTAACTGTTTCACACTCCTTGATGCTTCAAAGTTTAGTATCACCATGATCTTCATAGGGTCTACCATCCGTCCCTATCTGCAAACCAAATGCCCCAATAATTTCCAAAAAGGAACACAAAACAGACACTTCATGAGATTGAGCGTGATCTGGTATCTTCGACAAGTATGCATCATCAGGTGAATGCTCACTACATGGCGTTTAACCAGCCCAAATATAGTCCAATAATCAAAATATACCTCTAGGAACTTACGAATAAATTCCTTGAACGCAGCAACAACTACGCACGAGAAGATTGTTGGTGCATTCTTCAATCCAAATGACATTACAGTGTACTGAAAACAACATCACTCAGTCGCAAAGGTTCTCTTACTCCTATCCTCTGACATGATTTTGATCTAGTGGTATCTCGAGAACACATCAGTGAAGGAATATGCTTCCTAGCCATCTACATTTTCCAACACTTCATTAATGAACGAAGTCGGGAAAGGATCATGTACGCAAGCATCATTCAACTTTCTGAGATCCACACATATCATTATTTCATCCTTCTTCTTTTTCTCCTGTACCACCATTGGGCTTACCCAGTCAAGTTCTTCCACAAGCTCAATGATACCTACCATGAGCATCTTGTCTAGCTCTAAGCAAACTTTCTCCTTATATTTCAGATTGAGATCGTAAGCTCATTGCTTAACCGGCTTCACATTAGGTTTCAATGGAATCTTCATCATACCTAGGTCCTTGTTTATCCCCTTTAGATCCATAAACTTGGTAGGGAATAAATCTTGATATTCCCAAAGCAATTCAATGACCTTATTCACTATCATGTTGTCCCAGTAGTCTCCAATCTTCACAAATTTAGGTTCTGCCTCCGTGCCAATGTTTGCTTGTTTTGTTTTCAACGATGCGATTATATCATGGTTCTCAATTTGTGGCCCTTCAACCTCGAGGTGACCTTTTGTTTCCAGAATGTTAATATTCTGTGGATCCTCATCCTCTTTTGCAACAGTTACATTATAACATTCTAACTTGTGACTCAGCTGAGTAGCCCATTCAGGCTTAATGAGATCTAAAGGATCATGTGGTATCCTAAAGATTGTTGTTTTCACCTCTTGTAGCGCTTCATCAATACTGTCAAACCGATCCTAAAAAATGAATGTCATCATGAACCCTTCGCACAGGATATCTCATTTTCCTGTCCCGTGGCAGAGCTCTATTTCTACGTACTAATTCATCGGGACAATATCTAGGTTATGATAGAACAAGTGCACCCATTCAAGTTGGGGCTTTTCTCCATTAGCCTAGGCCCATTTAGCCAAATGAGTGCATGGATCATCCTGCCCATCAGACTTGTCTATCACTTGCATATTTGGCTTCCCGAAGTGAGTTCTCAGTATTCTCCTACATTCGCACCAATCCTCAAAGCTTCCGTTATGCGTACCCCACCACCTTGCAGGTGTAGCACACAGTGCCAAATCCAATGCCTGGAAGTGATGCTTTTCTGGTACCTCCCTTTCAAGTACATCCAAAAAGGTATCTACCTCATTCATACCATCATAAGTAGGCATATTTCTTACCTCTGACGACACATAGTGTAGTGATCAGGTCATCATGTTGCAATTCAACATAGTTACTTCATGTAATCGATTTTGCCAGCGTTCTATTTCTTCATTGGAGTTCGAGGTGCATGAATTCTCGTGATTCCATGTAATTTAACCATCCACTATTGGATTCACCCAATCTTGGTCTCACGCTGTTATATTATAGATACTATCTAGATCTTCATCACTTTCATAATCATGGACTGGTTCAATATAACATGATCCTTCAGCCAGATCTAGGGGTATTATTACACGCAATGATTTCTTCACAAAGATCATATTTCTCTTCTTCAGATTGATTACCCCATTCATATCAGTAGCCCAATCAATTCCTAGGAGCGCAGGATAGGGATTGCTATCATCCACTATCTCTATTATTTCAAAATCATCTAGCGTGCTCGCACCTTCGATATCCATAATCACCCCCGGTAGCTGCCCCATGGGGATGATATTTTGCTAATTCACCATCCTTATCTGAAATAGAGACCATTGCAGCGTGGGTCTTCCCATCCGTTCCCAAGTATGTTTTGGTAGGACATTCATGTCTGATCCCAGGTCCAAAATAACCTGATCCATCTCATACTCTCCTATTTGTGCATCCAGTGTCATCTCTCATCCCGTTCTTGTTTTATGTTTGCCAATATTTCATACTACACACATCTCACTCGGCGCAGTTCCAGAGCATCTATTGATGAGCTCTTGTAACACTTTCACAGCCTTAATATCGTCCAGTAACTTCATATAGGTCTCTAGGAAATTTGTGAACATAGATGGGTCCATCTCCTGCTCTGGCTTATCCTTGCTTCCTGGGGTGGAGGCTTCAGCGAAGCTCTTCTTGGCTTCCATGAAGGTTTCATGTGTGTGCTCCAAATCAAACTCAGTTTCCTTTGCTAAAGCTTTTCAAACCCGTGTACCATCTTTTGGTTGTTTCCCCTTGTCATCTCCTATTGCGATTTCACTCTGGAGCACTATATTCATGTTTGGATCCTCTTCGCGCATTTCAAACCTCATCATCTGTAGGTTTTGAATTGGTAGAGGTGGTAATGCCCCTTTGTCACATATCCTAGCTATTAGCGTAGGATAGTTTTCCATTTCATCATCAAACAACGTGAAATAATTGCATGATGGACACATTGGATTAGTGCAATCGTGGTCATAGTGATTCGGTCCTCTGCAATTGTAGCAAATCAACTGTCCCCAACCTCTACCAGGTCCTCCTCCACCTTGGCCTCTTGCGCGCCCCTGAAATAATGTCTGTTCCATCCCTGCGCTTTGGTCACAGGGCCGCATTTCGGTCTGAACCCTGTAGACGGGAGTCCTATCCATAATCAATTCATAACTCCTACAATTACATTCATCATGCCCTACCGACCTACAAAAGTTGCAAAACACTTGTTGTGGCTCTTGTAAAAACTTCTGCAGTAAATGACAGTTATTCGTGGCATGTTTTCCTGTACTTTGTAGATATTACACCATAATGCAAGGCCTGCACTTGGTCTTTCTTGAGCTTCTGGCCTTAAAGGCATTAGTCCTTCTCCTGCAATATAGTTTGCAAAGATTGGAAAATGGTCTTTGTCATGACCTTGACTCTTGCATTTCAAGCACCATACCTCCTCGCACACCTCTGGTCGAATCGTCCTATCCTACTTTAGAATTTGCATCTCAAGGCATAGATTCTTGAGCTACACATGGATTTGTTGAACTCCCATGTTTGGATCCTACATCAGAGTTTCATGCAGTCTCATCGCAATCTCCAAGGCCTCTGCCTAAGTTGTTATCTTCTGTTGTAACAACGCAACCCTTAAATGTGGTAGTAACGAAGCCACAAACCACTCGCAATGATGTCTGCCTATCAAATTCATGATGGCTTCACGTATTGTACACTTGAACCTCTAATCTAGTTCCCAAGGCATCTCACCTAGTTGCATCGCAATTTCTTTGAATCCCACAATCAACTACACCTCAGATTTAGGCCTACAGAATTCTCTATTCAGTGTTGCCTGGATGTCTACCACTCCAGCATTCAGGTTATCATTAGAGTACTTAATATACCAGTTAGTGTGTGATCTTGCAAAGCACTAACCAGTGTTACCTTCTTTATATGATAATTTGTAACAGCTTGAACTTCCCATACATCCCTCAAAATGAACCAGAATCAGTCTAGGTCCTCATTTCCCAAGCCTGTGAACAAAGGCAGCTTCACTGTATTTGCCATACTGAATTTCCCTGGAGGTGGAGGTGGTACGAGTGAAGTTTGAGGTGATGGTGGTGACATTGGAGGTGGTATTCGCAGGAATCCTTGTCTTATTAACTAGATAGAACTTCGCTGACAAACCTTCGCTATCTCTTCCTCGTCACCTCACAAAGGCAAAATCAATGGAATATACTTCGGACCCTTCTTTCCTTCATTCCCGTAAGTTTTTCCTCTTCACATAGTTCCGAACATCAAGGTACCTGCATAACCCATTTTTTTCACAATAGCATTTTAATCCAAGTGTTCAAAGATTTCATGTACTTACCTCTTGGTCCTTTGAAAAAGTGTCGCTTTGCCTCGCTGTAGCTGACTGAGGTGTCGACCGCGAATTCAGTTACAAATTCTCCTATGACACAATTGAGCCAATGATCGACAGTGTAGGTGATCTTGTCCTCAGGTGCTTCTAATTTTGTATTAGCTCTAGGGTCCAAACAATAGGATCCTCAAGTTTCCACATTCCTTGTCTATCTGCTAACTTCGTGATCCACTCGTATAGCTCAATTTGGAAGGAGAAGAAAACATCTCGTGGATCTCTCTGTACAGGTATCTATCCAATCATTGTTCCTTTGTTAGTCGCAGGTTTCTGTTCTCCTATGCCACAAATTCATGGATCTTCCTATCTAACCAGTCTCCAATCTCATTCTTAGTTGGATTCCAATGATACGACATCACACATCTTTTATGCAGATTCTGGTCCCGGCAATGGAACCATTTGTTGGCTTGAGGGGGCCTGACCCAAGTTCAGCATTAATTAGCCAAACAAATCCCTACACTACTGGTTCGTTCGGCATCAGCCCACGAAGCGCAGACCGAAGTCTCACCCGAAGTAGTATGGGGGGATACATGAACCAAGTTTCTACACCCTGAGATGGATGTGATTTCATTTGATTCCCTCTATCCCTGCCTTCATGCAGGTTGCTTCGCTCTAGGGCTTACAAGACTAGCCCTCTATTCTGAACTTTAATACCTCCGGGAAAGAATACGATCAACCTTCGCACAGCTTTAGCTTGTTGGTCAAGTACTTTTGTGCTGATATGGTAGCGTGCCATGCAGATTACACAATTACTCTAATTGACTTGCTTATCTTATCAAAAAATTATAGTTAACATTGTGTAAATAGACAATCGTAATTGTGTTCAATCAATCAATGTAATTGCATTCATTCGCGCATCACATAAGCATAATAATGGAATTTCATACATAACAAATCAAGATGTAATAGTAGAACAAAGACACAGGAATTGCTGAATATTTCTCTCTCTTTATTTATATCTTCCAAGTGTTTACAAACTCTGTCCGCCCTGCACAGAGCTGCAGGGGTCTGCACACTCAGCTGTGGACTTCTACCCTAGGCCTCTATGCACTCAGCTACACTCTACCTATGCTTCGACCAAACACTTAGACTTCTTACTTCAGAGCTACGACTCTCTTACATTATTCATCATTCTAAGTATCTTTTAAAACTACTTAGAGCTTAGCTCTTTTTATACAATCCCATGGTCTGTGGACCATGGGTAGAACTCTTACAACTGACTTTACTTTACAAAAGTAAGGGCAGACTACCCTTTATGACACATAACACCTTAACGCTCCTCGACCACAAAATGTGAAGACTTTACCATTTTATTACAAAATTTAACTCAAACTTGGGCTTTTAGCCCCAAAATTTCACTTGGCGGATCCTTCTCCAAACAATCAAAAAGACAATGAATACAAATCCAAAGATATAGTAGAATTGATTCGGCCATATTGAAGTTAATATGAAGAAAATTTCAATGAATATATCTCCAAAAGGAATATTTCTGCAAATTAGTATTGAGAAAATGAGCCGCATATACCAAGCTTGCACCAGAATCTGCCTGGGGATTTTATTAGTTTTCACTGGATCCTAAATAGAAAGTTTCTTGTAGCCAAAGTAATTGCCAACAAAGACCAATTGCACAAAAATTCCAAATCATAAAAGGACCAAAAAAACGTAGTCCCAAAAGGAACTACTCTAGACGATTTCTCACCCCATATAAGTGCATTTAGAATAAAAAAAAATGAAAAAAAACAAATCCTGAAAACAAGAATTTTGTCCTCAGCATGCTCTTGGAATGATAAGTTTTAGTTCTTTAATTTATACAATCTAAGGGAACCGAGGAATTTTGTGGGCATTGAATATGTTGAATCGATTTATGCATTCCAAAACACATTTTAAATAGTGAAAATCCACTACCTCATGAATTTTTTTAAATTTATACCAAAAATATAAATATATTTGATAGTGATATTGCTTTAACTATAAAGAGCTAGTTCCCACAAAATTACGATCTTTATGGAAAAGATTGAAACAGATTTTCATGAAAATCTAATTCAAAATACTCGATTAATATATCAAGTACCAAAACTGACAACAAAACTAAGAAAAAACACACCACAATCCATAAAATGAAAGGTATTTTTAAGATTCAACCCTTATAACTACCCAATGAATAGATCCGTGACAACCAACAATAAAAATGTGTAAATAGAAAACAACTAGCATCTTAAGTTTTTAGGGATAAAAGGAATCTCATGGGAGAAGAACACCATTATTTGTAGTATTAATATTTAATAATAATAATCAAGATTCAAAATAGGACAGGAATAAGTTATAATATCAAGTTTTTTGTAACCACATATAAAATAGAAATAATTCACAAACATGATACCTTCTTTGTGATCCAATATTCTATAGGTTATAGAATTAGTCATAGTCTATTTAAGCTTCTATTAAAAAATCATAGAAATATCATACACTGGAATACCAAATATAGCCCTTTAAATGAAAAATAAATGTATATGTAAGTCTTAATACATATTCTTTACACTAGGATTAATTTTAGGACAAAACCACTTTTAGAGGACCATTAAATAAATTTACAAGGGATTTGTAGTTGACTGGAAAAACTTATTTTTCCCTTTTTCCTTTTTCACAATCATGAGATGTAAAGAATTGAACACCCCAAATAAAGAGATAAAAATAAGGAATATGATACAGTTAAGTATCTTCCTCTTTTCTATTATAGGAAAAGTGTGCCATAGATTTAATAGTACATATGTTGCATTGATTTGCTACAATATAACTACCTACATACAAGCAGTTCCTCCTTTTGAAATTATAAGTTTGACTTGATTTTTAAGATATTCTAGATACATTACATAACAAGTGTATAAATCCAAAAACAATTTCTATTTATTCAGTATTTAATTTCTTTTAATTTTGGTGGAAATAAGAAAATCAATTATTTACTAAAAGGATTAGTGGAAACATAAATAAGTGGGGACATGAGCCCCATAGATTAAAAAACCAACGAATTTTGTTCAATTTTTGTATGATAAGCTAAATAATTATTCAACTTGAATTATAATAGCTTAAAAAGTTTTCATTTATCAATTTAGGGGTTTTATTACTCCAAACAAAATATAGAGAAGTTTTCATGTTCAGGCTTTTGGCAATGATGTGGCTTCGGGTACAAATAGGTAACATGTTTTTGCTCTACAAATGATATTTTCTAGATTTTCTCGGACACCAAAATAACTAGGAGTGTTAAAGATATTAAGAACTTGAAAGCTCTGAGGCTTTCACTTAGTAATCATATTGAGGAAAAATCACAAACATCAAGTTGTTGATGATTTTAAACAATTAAAAAGTTCACATCCCTTCCTGCACATCTGGAAGGCTCCAAACACCTACACTTCTAGAACATGATTTGAACGATAAACTCAACGACTGGTTAAGGAAAACCAAGGCTATGTTAAAGGAGATTCATTCTTGTAGGAGATAAGGCTTGCAGTCGACTAGTTTCCATGCAAAAAAATAAATAATTCAATTCTGAATTCGAAGGAATTTGATTCGTTCTCCACATTTCACTAGTTTCAATCCCACTTCGTCACCCCTGTGAGCATCACTCGATGCAATGAGTGCTAAGTGAACTATTCAAAAAATCATGAGAAATTAGTCAGTTACGACTACCTCTCATGGAAATGGTCATACGTGAATGACTTACTTAATGCAGTTGAATCCCAAAATGATATCTAATTTGGTAGTAATGAAGAAAAAATGTGCTCGTAGTAAATGAGTGGGTTTTTTATTATTATTAAATACACTTATATCTGAGATTTAATCTAGTAGCCATCCAACTTCAGCCATATCAAGGAATAGTATTTCACATCTTCAAGACTAAGTAAAAGCATGCCATAAGTCGATCGACTATCAAAATTTGGTTTGGAGATGGCCCAAGGCTTATGGCAGATAGTGGGGAAGGCAACACTTGTGATTTTGTATCACAGGAACTATATAGATAAAAATTTCCAAGAAGAAAATCATTAATTTTTTTGTTGAACAATTTTCTTTTAATATTTTTCTTTTTAAGATACTAATCTACTAGATAGTATAACACTACAGGGTGAAAACAACTATTCTTTTCACCAATTTTTGGATATAATCTTTACAGATCTATGTATATGTCTCTTTATGAGAAAATTCTAGAAAATATGCAGCTACCAAAGCACACAAAGAAACATATAGAACAATATGGAATAAACACCAGGTGTGTATATAGAAAATGTAAATTTTAATCATTTTTACAAATGGAATAGAAATTATTAGTTTTCTTCCAATGAAAAAAATCTTACCACAAATCTTGTAGTGTTTAGGGGGCATCTACTTTTTAGATTTGGAACAACTATAAATCTATGAGGGTTACAATGGACACCTTCCCTATTGATGTCTTATAGTCATTTATACATGAGAATCTTTTTTTGAGATAAGAAATGATATGAAACTATGATTTTTAGTTCAAAAAGAATATTAAATTTCAATTGAATGTGGAAATTGGAAACATAAGTAATTTTGAGACTCATTATGTGCAATAAATTGCATATAAATAACCATCTTGCGATCATGGAAAGGGTACATCAGCTCAGTAGAAAAAATAAACATCCAAACAAACAATAGTTAAATATCACATTACCAATCCACCAACAAATCAGGATGGAAAAAAACACATTGATTGATTCACGATAGAATCATTAATTAAAAGAACATCAAATACAATTGCAAGCTTATGGTTTCCAATACCTTTTCTTGGAAGTTATATACTGTAATATTTAGAACTATAAAATTATCCTTTATGCTGCAATAACTAATCCTCACTATTGTTCCTAAAGGTTGAAGATTCTAATAAAAAAGCTTCTGAAATATTTCTAAAAAATCAGAAGTTGACACTCTTCTTCACGAACTTCTCTACATACAAGCTGACCACTCTACTTGACTGTCATGATGTCATCAATCTTCAAAATAATCTAAACACAATATTGTGCCAGTATTTACCAACAACGACTAAACCACATTCTCTTCCAAGATGTTTTTGATCTGCCCCTTCCTCAAATGAGTTCCTATGTTTATATCACCATTTTCATGCCTATTTAAAAGTTCTATGACAATAAAAATTGGTTTCAAATCTGCATTTTGATCTATCATATATGAATTGACTTCTAGTGCTTCAACAAACCCAAAAATATAATAAATCACCATCCCCTACAAAGTCTTCGCCCACAAACCTAACTGCCTTGACATTTCAATCTCAGGTGCACCACTTGTGACAATTAAAAACTCTTGTTAACAAAACACGTAAAGACACAAAGTTCATGATGCAACACCACTTTGCCTCGTCCAAAACCAACTTATTTAATCCCTTGATCAACATTGTTGTTGTTCGCCCCATGTTCTTTATCCCGGTAACCTTCAAAATCCTATCATCCCCAACCATAACTTCCTCCATGATATCGACACGCCCCAACTTCTCTTCCCTAAAATTCTCAATATTAGAAATAAGCAAACAATTAAGTGTCTTCATCATAAATTTGATTTCATCCCTATCCATGTCCTTAGCAACCAAAATCGCCGCCTTTGATGAATAATGCAGTGAAAGATCAATCAAAACATTGCATAAGATACTCTTTTGAATCAAAAACTTTTGGAGCCAATGGCCTCCATTTTCTTAATTATCTCATTAATATAATTTATATCCTCCAAGTTCCTATCCATCATGGTATAGTTTGACACAACTATGTTCTACTCAATGTATTTCTTGGGAGGTGAAATCTGAAATTGGATAAATAAAATCTTAGCATTCTCAACCCTATTCGTCCCTCCAACAGTATGGATGAGCTTCTTATCAAATATCAAACCCTTTACCATCTCTATATCATCAAAAACCCCCTTGAATTTATTTATATCCCTCATGTCCATCAAATCCACGATATCAAGATTTGCATGTTTGACAAAATTCAAGACGACATTAATAGTTAAAGGAGTGAGAAGAGGAGAGTATTAACTTACTAGTTTGTAATCCATCAATTGCACTGCAAAATTATCATCAACACGTCAATAGCCTTCTCTAAAGTGTTGTGGAAGGCCTTTGCGATGATTTTTAGGTGAACCCCCTTGTCGAGCAAGTTCATGCACTCCTTCAAGATCGCCCCTACAATGGCCATGACCATCATAGTTCCTATTGTAGCTCCCAAAGACAACCTTGGATTGCTTACAAGACCAGTACCTGAGCACATATAGATTTGTGTGTCTCAAATGATTTACAGGAAACTAGAGACATCACTTCTGTGTTATAGATACATATATTTATAGGAAATGGGTTGGTTTATTTATCCAAAGAAATAATACATGGATTTTTGGTACATCTTCACACGTTCAGATATCAGAAATATGCATAAAAATAATGGAGGCTGAGTACTTCAAGGGTTTACAAGTTAATAATATTTTGTAGAGCATATGAGAGAGGACAAAGAGAAGTAGCGACCCATCACATAGAGAATAAGGCTTCAAGACATCTACACTTAACACATAAAGGTTGAGGCATCAAGGATTTCTATACTTATTTGAGCTACAACAAGAAATAATAGATGAAGGAGGAGTTGAATGCTACAGTTCATGTGTTGCAGATTTAAAGATATGATTTCAATAGTTCGAACAGGTATATGCATCAACAATATTGAGACAAGTGAATATGTGATATAGTTACAGGCACTTGCATTCACATGTCAATACAAATATATCTATGAGGAAGCTTGAAATATTTCTAGAAGCTATAATTCCATGAATACCGAGAAGAAATATGAACACAAAATGGGTTTTAATAGAGGGAACACATACTATAATTCTTGAAGAGGGAATCACCGCCATTTCCTTGATATTCTGAAAATATTGTGTTACAAAAAGATACAGTCAGAAAATAGCATGTAGTGTTTTCTATAGAATCTCAAAACCTTTTCTAAGTCTTTCTTCCCCTATTTATCTAGAGAGGGGAGAAAGAACATTCATTACATCAAAACATCTTTATTCTAGACTTAGCTAGTAGGTCGACTAGTTGTCTCAGTCATAAATGGCTCTATGGTCCAGGATATTATAAAATTAGATGCCTCATGAAAAGTGGCATGTTACAGTACAAAAAATAAATAACCATAAGATACAAATTATACAAAGATCTCCTTGCCCATCCTGTGGTCATCTTGTTGCAGGAGTTATTCTACTTAAGGCATGGCTTCCTTCAATTCTTCACCAACCTTTGTCTTTCCTGCCTTTATTTCATTCGGTGTTGGATCCTAGACTCGTGTTAGAGTGGGCTTCTTTTGGATCAGCCCTTCTCATGCTTTAAATGCACCACCTGTTCTTCCAAAAACCATAGCTACCGACCCATCACACCCTTTAAACCTTTGTCCTACACTATCAGTGCCTTGAGGTAGTGTAGCAACAAAGTCTCTCAGCCGTAGGATTTTTACCTCTAAAATAGGTGAAACAATCACTTTTTGATTTCCCCGTTAGCTGCCCTTTATTATAGCCCCTTGTGTGACTTTCCTCATATGACCAGGGGCTGGAGCTAAGGGCTTAGCCCTTTGGGAACTAAGGTTATCAACAATTGTGCGAGGGCCTTTTCCTTTTATAACTTGAATCGCCCTCACTGATGCCTTTTTACCGCATTGACATAAATACGGATTTGAAATCTTTATCAAATAGAACCTATGAAACAACGCATCCTAAGGCCTTTTTCTCTGTTATTCATAATCCTGCACCCTGGCACTGAATGCACTTTTCCTTAAGTTTCTCCTAGGTAGTTGTGGTCACTAATATGTGGAATGACGACATCATTGCCACGTGTCACCCTATGAGTGGTTACATGTGTTACTCGGAAATGTGCCTATAGGACCCAGAAAACATCAAAATTGCTTGACATATGTCCTTCATACTGCCATGTCATTGATAACATCAACTGCCATGTCAGCAATCAAGACAAATCATATTGTGGCACGTAGTCCCCAGGAAGAGGGAGAAAATGGCATGCCCGACCCTATTTTGGAATGGTTTTCCTTTGTTAAATAATTTCTGCCTTCCCCGATGATCTTATATTAAATCACAAAATCGCAACCCTGCACCTTATTTTGGGGAGGTAGTCCCTCTCTTCCTATGATTGCCGATAATGCGGGATTGCATGATGTGAGATTTTCCATCGACGATATGTCATACTATTGTACCACCATGTAGAGAGAGAAGGGGGTGACTCGACCTTTGTTTTACCATTCTTTTCCTTTTTAAATTATTTTCGTCCCTCCCTGATGATGTCACACCATATTGGTGATTACCCCGCCCCCCCCCGTAATTCCTTAAGGATGGCCCATTAGGTATTGCGAGGGCCATGTGGGACTATGGGATGCGAGACTGTTGTGATGGTGGGATTGTGGGGTCACCAAGATGTGGGATTTGGGATCTATGGGGCTACAATATCGACATTCAGAACTATGAACCACTAATAACCATAAGTGCATGCCTTGGGACCCCGCCGATATGCCGATAATGTAGGATTCCAAGATGTGAGATTATGGGATTGGCCCTTGCCGATCATGGATGCCACGTGGAGGAGAGAGAAAGGGGGAGGCCCGGCCTTGGTTTTGTTCTACATTTTCTTTGTTAACTCTTTTTGACCTACCTCGGTGATGTTACAGTACATTGTATAATCGTGCCTCGGCAAGGCTTTTAGAGTGGAAACCCTTTGATTGGCTGGTATCCCGATAAGCAGGATTGCAGGATGCAGGATTATGAGATTGTGACGTGTAGGGATTATTGTACTTGGGGCCCCTGATATGAGATATTTTCCCTCATACTTAGTTATTTTCTTGGTTTTCAAGGCTTTCCAAGTGTGATATTCAAAATGATTTAACTTCCTATCCAGAAGTCCATTCATGGACTTCTATATACCATTGGAAAGCTCTTTCTGAGAACTAGGAAATGGAGAGGGTATGATTAATTTCTAAGATCTTATGTGCCTTAGGAAAATGGCTCCAAAATTCACTTCTCTTGGGCAACCTTGACCAATTGAAACCCACAATGGAGTGAGTGAAAACATTGGCTCCAATTGGGAACAATGCCTTGCTGGCAAGGTGCCAAGGATCTGCAGACCAATAGCTTTTCCTTCCATTGGGAATGGAATAATTCTTAAACAAAATATAATTCTATGAAAAAGGACATTTTTGATAATAAAATTAAAAATTAAAATAATAATTTCAACGCACACACCCAATATTCACAATGAGCAAGAGGTAGATATCTCTAGTTTTGAAAATAAAATTTTAGGAACTGACCATTTACGGGAAGTTCCAACAGTTCACCATCCAAGTTTTCAAGCATGTAAGTGTTATTTCCCCTCTCTTATACAACCTTGAAGGGGCTGAACCATAGCAGATCAAATTTCCCATGTTTTCCTTTATCTTCTCATCAAACATCCCACCTAAGAACTAAATCTCCTTGCTGAAGAGGTCTATCCTTAGCCTTATTGTCAAACATATATTTCATCCTTTGCTAGTAGTTTGACAATTTGATCACCACCTGCTCTCTGTTCTCGTGGATATCCACTAGATGATTTATACTTCTAGTCAAGGCACTTGGCTCTTCCTTGGTTTCTTGTAGCAACTTATCTATAGTCATTTCTAATTAGATCAGGAAGATAATAGCCTTGCCACATACTAGCTCAAAAGGTGATTTCCCAATGGATCATTTAGGCATTACACGGTTAGCCCATAGATAAAACTTTATTTGGGAGTTCCAGTTCCTTTGATTTTCAGTGATGGTATTCTTTATAACCCTTACCACAATTTTATTTGAAGACTCAGCCAAGCCATTCCCTTGAGGGTAGTATGTAGTGGAATGTCCAATAATGATATTGAATTTATGGCAGAAGTTGGTGAACTTGATAGATTTGAAGACTTGTGCATTATCAGTGATATTTTTAAAAGGACACCCAAAGAGGGATAGTATTCTCATCCATGAATTTTATCACCACTCAATCAGTAGCATTTCTAGTTGGGATAGCCTCTACACACTTGGTGAAATAGCTAGTGGCTGTTAAAATCGATTTGTGTTGGCCACTGGATGGTGGGTTTATTTATCCAATGAAGTCCAGTCCCCAGTGCCTAAAAGACTCCTATATGTGCACAGGAATCAAGGTAGAGGAGAAAACTTCTATCTTTTAGCAAACAATTGGCATTTCTGGCACAACCTAACCTGAGAATAAACATCTCCAAACAGTGTGGGCCAGTAGAATCATGCCTTAAGGATTTTATGTGTTGTTGTATTCCAACTGTAGTTTCCTCCACAGACTCCCCCATGGAAATCCTTAATCACTTCATGGGTTTCTCCCTCCACCAAACATAGCAGTAATACCCCCACCGGGTCCTTCCGGTAGAGTAGTCCATTGGATATAATTTATTTCTATGCCTTCAATCTTAGACTCCATATTTATATCTATCCAATCCAAATGGGCATATGAGGAATAAGATGCAATGAAAAATGTTCTTATACCTGGGCATTCCCTCATATTTGGCATAGATCTTATGCTGAGTTGTTTTAATTCTGCTATGGTGATCTTCTAGTCTACCTTCCTCTATGATCAGGCTTATCCCTAGAGCTTGGAAGTTGGATTCAAATAAAATATTGGCCAACCCCTGACCTTTCATGAGCTTGGTAGGATTTATTTCTAGCTCATATTCTTATATTTTAGCTATCCACCTGCCCCTCTTTCCTTCGATGTCTCCCTACACTAGGATGTCCTTGACTATAGTTGTTGGGACGAATGTTGTGATTCCTGATTGCAACAAATACATACAGAATGACTTCAGCACCTTGACTAGTGCATATGCCTGTTTCTCCAATATATTTTATTTCAACTCAACATCCCTTAGGACATGGATGAAAAAGGAAATGGGATGCTAATAACCTTCTTTATTTTACTGCAATAGCACAACAATGATAGTATGTGGAGAGGCGAAAGAAAGTATGTAGAAAGGAACTGAATAATTAGGGATGACTAGCACTGGGGCCTCAACCAAAGCTTCTTTGATTCTAGTGAAAGAATCACTAGGGACAAATCTCCACTTGACTTCATCCTCCTTCTTGAGCATGTTTGTAATACCTATGACTGTCTCAGCATAGTTGGGTATGAAATGCCTTAAGAAATTTATCCTCCCCAAAAAGGCTTGGACCTCTTTCTTATTTATGGGCAAGGGAATATGGTTGATGGCTTTGACTCATAAAGGATCAATAATTACTCCTTCCTGCGATACTATGTGTCCAAGTAGATTTCCCTCATGCAAGGCGAACTAACATTTCTTAGGATTCAGAGAGAGGCCATACCTTCTGCACTTCTCGAAGGTGAGCTTTAAATGGAGGATATGCTCTTCATCAATCTGATAAAATATTGTGATGTCATCTAAGTAGACTACCACGGATTTGTCTTGTTCACCTACGAAAGTTATGTCCGTAGCTCTCTGAAATGTGGCCCTTGCATTTATCAACTGAAATGGCATGCGACCATACATCAATGTTCCCCACGGGTGGTCAAATTAGTCTTTTTCTGGTTCTCAGGGCAAACTACAACTTGGTTATATCCAGACAATCTGTCCATCATGGACGTTCAGGGTGCACCCACTACTTTCTGTAATATATTATCCATCTTGGGCAGAGGGTAGCTATGTTTTAGAGATGGCCTGTTTAGATTCCAAAATTCCACACATATCCTTCTCTCTCTGTTATTTTTCTGAATAGGGACCAAAATTGGCTAACCACTCAGAGTATCTTAAATGTACCATGATCTTGGCCTTCAATATCTTCCTTACCTCCTTTTCAATAGAGGAGAGTGATAGTGGATTATCTGTCTGAGTTTTTGTTTGCATGGCTTTATCCCACTCTTCAATGGAATCTTATGCTAAATGATATTAGTATCAAATGATTTCAAATCATCATAAACCAATCAAATACATCGTTGTAAGTTTTGAATAGATCTAAATACCTTTGTTTGTATTTCAAGGGTATTTCTTTGGAAAACTTGATTGTCTGGGGTTCCTCCTCTGATCTGAGGTTGCATTCCTCTACTTGCTCATCCTTCTCAAGGGCCATTATTTGGAGGTCATTTCATCTTTATTAAAAAGCCTTTACAGTGGAACAAATCCACGTGAGGTAGTGCCCCATTTTAGTTGCAATTTTTTTTGCCTAGCCACTATGTCTTTCCACAAATTGGCTTCTTGTTCTACTTCTTCTTCGTCTTGATCAATGGCAGAGTGGGTGAACTCCACAATGAATTCTATAAATCTTTTCACCTGCTTTTCATATTCAAATACCTACCAGTGTTTGACATTATCAGGTATTGAAGGCCTGTGTCTGACTTTTATCTCAATTCTGAGGAGTGGATTCTGTTGGGCCTGAAAGTTCTTGCAGCTACCACAAGATATTCAGTCATCATGCTTTCTTCCCTGGGTAGAAACTAGATGTTAAAGGCCAGGAAGAAATTATCTATTAAGTCCCATGCTTCATTTTGGTATGCCCTCAGCCCGGGGTGTTTGGCCTGACATTGATTTCTGATTTTTCTTACGACCAGTTCAAAATATCCATAGACTATTAGGCATTCAATATTCATATTTTTTCCCATTTGTAGTCTAAGGAGTAGTGCTTCATACTCTGCCACACTGTTGGTCTCCTCAAATTCCAGTTTAAAAGAGAGGGGTATCAAGCTACCCTTATAAGACACTAACAATATTCTAGCTCCATTCCCATATTTTGAGTTTGCTCCATCGAAGTATAATTTTCATATTTTATTTTCATTTTCTTGTAAGTGCTCTAACTTCCCTGTTAGGTGTACTAATGTTTCCTCTAGGAAGGCCTCATCCTCTTCTAGGAATAGACATGGTATGTTGCTATCCTTCCCATGCATTGGGGATTTTTCTGAGCCTTTAGCTAGGGTCACAATTTTCACAAACATGGATTCTATGTACAACCTCATTTGCTCACCTCCAAAAGTGGGAATTGTGGCATAATTTAGATCTACCTTGATAGTGCCACCCACCTTGGAACCCTAAGATCTAGATAAGAGCATTCTAAAACAAGGAGGTATATCAACCACCACTATATCCATACCACACTTTTCACCGGGATCTGAACCAAGTTTACCACTAGATCCTTTATCATGCCTAAGCATTTGAATCTCTTAAAGTCAAAGGATTATAGGTCCTTGTATTGTTTGGTGATCTCCAAACCCACTTTTTCCATTACTGATAATGACATGAGGTTGTGTGAGGCCCTGGAATCTAGCATGCAATTATGCAACAAAACGTCATGGATCACCAAAGTCACATAGAAAGGAGCAGTAAAAGGGTCCAACTCTTCCATATGCAGTGTGAAAGCAACCATGGGCCTCTCCTCTTAAAGGTTCAAACTATCCTGGGTTGGTGCTGAGGTGACTGGATGCATCAATTGAGAGACTTGGGCTTTGTAATGAGTCTTCTTTAGAAGCTCAGTCAAAGGAACATGATTTTTTTACCTTTTCTAGCTCGTTCTAGAGATTGAGTGTGGGTTGGGCCTTATCTATGTCTCCTAGATCTATTATTTCTCCCTTCTTGCGAGTCGTTTTCGGCAGAATAAGTGCCTCCTTTTTTTTGTTTCCCATAGGACCATTTCTTTCCTTATCTACAGAGATTCATGTCTTGAGTGGGTCTCAATGGAGCTTACCTTTCCCTTTGTCTGGTGCAGGAAGAGAAACTTGGGGAGAACTTCCTTCTTGTTTCTCTATTTCTCTTGAACTCTTCTTTGAATATCTTAGATTATGCTTATGTTGGGGATATGTTTGCATGGAATCTGAAAACTATTTTCAAAAATAATCAATATCTTCCTCGTCTGCTACTTCTCTATGATGATTGGCCTCTTGGTGAGCCATATTCTCATGTCCTTCCTTGGTAAAAGAAGAATATATACTTCCCTATATCTCTTGTGTATCCAATGATTGTTCATTAGGACCATCTTCCAAGTATAAGGGATGAGGGATCTGATCAAGTTGTTCCTTTCTAGTTACAGTGGAGGCCTTCTATATTGCTAGTTATAGCTCCAATTGTTGACTTGAGAATTCTGTTTGTAGAGGTTCTTATTATCAATTTCAAGATTTCCAACCTTTTTTGATAAAGTCCTAATGAGTTTGTCTAGATCATCCCACTTCGATTTTGACGATTCTCTATCTTGACCAAAGGAGGATGCCTCTTCTTTCCCTCTTTTGGGTTTAGTAGGTTCTTGGTTTACCCTTGACTTCCTTGTCGAGGCTATATTTTCTTCTACTTTGAGGGCATCAATAGGAAGTTGGTCTAGAGTGAGAGACTTCATTTCTCTCAGGGTAAAACCAACATCAGACTTAGAGGCTCCCAAGAAAACCACATAAGCTATAGATGGAGGAGGCTTTATGTCAACTGGAAGGTTATTGTACAGCTTATTGAATCTTTTGATAAATTCTGAAGTATCTTCATTTGGTATTTTTCTTATGGCATTAAACTCAGTGAGAAGGTACTCGGGATTCCTATTTTCTCCCCATTTCTGGGTGAAAGCCTTTTCTAGCTCCTCCAAGATAGTGATGGAGGCATTTGGTAGGATTTTGAACCACTTTTTGGCTTCTCTATCAAGACTTTGTACAAAAAGTCTCATGACCACATCTAGTTTTTCCATATTCATGTTCTCAGAAAAGGCATATAAGGTTTCTATGTGTCTCTATGTTGTGTTTTCATCTTCATCATTGAATATAGGAAGAAGCTTAAGGTAATATTAGGGCATGACACTTAAGGGATGAGGTAGATCAAGAGGTGCATACTTATTTAGCAAAAAGCCTAGAAGGGCCATTTGGATTAGTGGAGGGGGATTAAATTTTTCTTGAGGAACTGTGGTGAAGACAACAATGTTTGGAGGGGAAAGAGGGTATGTCAAGGCCTTAGCAGTAAGTCCTTAATAATGAGCAGTAGTAGGCTAAGAACTAGATGAGGGAACTTCAAAGGATGGTGAGATGGTAGCATAGTCAAGGGGAGTTTTCTCTTTCCAAATTTTCTTTGAAATAAATTTTTCAAGGTCATATACAAATGAATGTTTCTGGTGGGATGTATCTAAGTGAGTATGAGGCATTTTAAAATCTAGGGTTATGAATGATAATGAGGGATGTGTGGAGTCACCAAGGTGATATGAATGAAATCAGAACAGAATTTGCTCACCTACATGAAGGTTTCTTAATTTGTCATATCTCGGGGGGAAACCCTTCAATAAGATCCCCAACAATGATGCTAAAAGATGTTGTAGCTCCTAGAGACAACCTTGGATTAATTACAAGATCATTTCCTGGCCACATCTAGATTTGTGTGTCTCAAATTATTTCCAGGAAACTAGAGACATCACTTATGTGCTATAGATACATATATTTATAGGATATGGGTTGGTTCATTTATCTAAAGAAATAAGACATGGATTTCTGGTACTTCTTAACAGGTTCAAATCTCAGAAATATGCATAAAAATAATGGAGGCCGAGTACTTCAAGGGATTGCAACTTAAGAAGATTTTGCAGGGAAAATGAGAGAGGACAAAGAGGAGCAACCCATCACATAGATCATAAGGCTTCAAGACTTCTACACTTAACACATAGAGCTTGAGGCATTAGGGATTTCTATACTTAATGGAGTTACAAGCAGAAATAATGGATGAAGGAGGAGTTGAATTCTATGATTCATGTGTTGTAGATTTAAATATATGATTTAAATAGTCCACACAGGTATATGGATCAATAGTATTGAGGGAAGTGAATCTGTGATATAATTACAGGCACTTGCATTCACATATCAATACAAATAAATCTATGAGGAAGCATGAAATATTTCTAGTAGCTATAATTGCATGAATACCGAGAAGAAATATGAACAAAAAATGGGTTTTAGGAGAGGGAACACATACTGTAATTCTTGAAGAGGGAATCACCACCATTCAGTTGATATTCTGAAAAAATTGTGTTACAAAGACATACAGTTTGAAAATAGCATGTAGTGTTTTCTATAAAATTTCTGAACCTTTTCTAAGTCTTGATTTCCCGTATTTATCTAGAGAGGGGAGCAAGAACATTCATTACAACAAAATATCTCCAGTCTAGACTTAGTAGCCAGGTCGACTAGATGTCTCAATCATAAATGCCATTGTGGTCCAAGATATTACAGAACTATATGCCTCAGGAAAGGAGGCATGTTACAATACAAAAAATAAATAACCATAAGATGCAATGTATACAAAGATTTCCCGGCCCATACTGTGATCATCTATGTTGTAGGAGCTATTCTACTTAAGTCATGGCTTCCTACACTGCTTCACCAACCTATGTCTTTTCTACCTTTATTTCATTATGTGTTGGCTCTCGAAATTGTGTGACAGTGGGTTTCTTCTCGATCAGCCTATCCCATGCTTTGAATGCACCACATGTTCTTCTTAAAACCATAATTGTCAACCCATCACACACTTTAAACCTCTTTCCTACACTATCAGTTGCCTGATGTAGTGTAATAATGAATTCTCTCAGCCGTGGGATTTTTACCTCAACAGGAAAAAAGGGCACTTTTTGATTTCCCGCTTAGCCCCCTTTTATTATAGCCCCTTGTGTGACTTTTCCCATATGACTGGGCACTGGAACCAGGGGCTTAGCCCTTCGGCGCTAAGGCTATCAACAACTGTGTAGGTACTTTTCCTTTTATAACTTAAATTGACCTCACTGACACCTTTATATTGCATTCGCTAAGATCTAGACATGAAATCTTTATAAAATATAACCTATGAAACATCACATTTGAGGGCCTTTTTTTTTTATTCTGAATCTTGCATCTTGACACTGAATGCACTTTTCCTTAGGTTTCTCCCCTAGGTAGCTACGGTCACCAATATGCGGGATGATGTCATCATTTCACATATCACCGTATGAGTGGTGGTGAGCACCAGTATTGCAACAATAATGCTACAACTCCTGGGGCTTCCTTGTTTACTTTTATCAACCCAGTAGTTTGTAAAAAACTTGGAAGCGATGGTGTTGTATGCACAAGTACTAGCTCTTATTGCAAGCTATCGCTTGGTAAGTTGGTGCAAGATCACTAATGAGCTCTAGCCAACTTCTATGAGTTCTCAGAAGAAGATTTTAACTGTGATGAAAGAAAGCTAATGCTACAGAGGCTATTCTATTTTGAGAAAGAGAAGGAAAACTGAAATGTAATGCAAACCCTAGAAAACCCTAGCAAACCCTAATTTACCTATTAACCCTACTTTTGCAAGAAAAGAGATGGAAACTGATGAAATAAGTGCTATTGGCTACTGAAAAGTTAAATTGCACTTATTCAAGCTACTTTTTAAAATAAATGAGAAGAAAACATCTTTTTCTGCTTTCGAGTGCTTTTTATGTGAAATTATTATGCTTGTGATTTATCTGGTTATGATTGTGCAGAGGTTTGATGCTGAAGGAAGATGGATTTGGATTTTGCAGAGGGTGAACAAGGTGTGGAGAGGTCCTAAGAAGCCCCTAGTACCCTTCTAAAGACTTCCATAGTGATCGGACTTCGAAAAATAACTCACAAGAAATTCTACAGGAGGCTGCAGGGGATCTATAGGAGGATCTACAAGAGGAGGTTGAGAGCTATTTTTGGAGTTTTGAAAGTGGAAAAATGATGGGAAAGGGGAACTGAAGGCTAGATGAAGGTCTTGAGGTGTCTATAACTTATCAAGGAAGATCAAGAATGAACGTGATGGTTGGATTTGTTCAAATGGAAAGAAAGGAGTTCATGGAGAAAAACATAGAAATTAGGGCAGATTGGTGAAATGTTGCGAATGACTTGGGAAATATATGAGGAGCGAGCTAGTTGTTATAGATATATTTGGGAACTTCAACTCAAATATTATATGGCGATAAACTATGGATATTCAATTGCTAAAAGTGTTTTTTCATACCCTAAAAGATCATGGTCATCTGATTACATCATTCCCCAAACGTTCCACCTGAAAAACCATATAGAATTGGCCTAAACTAGACCATACTGATTGCTCCACTGTCAGAGTGTGAAGAAAACTGACTTCTACACTAGCCAGGTGTGATGCATACTAACAAGGCCTTCTGTAGGGTGCGATTGGCGAGGATGGAAAAATGTCCGATACAGTTTGCAAAGCAGATGCTCATGGAATATTCTAGAAACTTCTCCTATGACACTTTCTTCTCTAAATTCACCCAGAGATGAGTAAGATATCTGTTATCACTCAGGTTGTTCCCTGCTTCCTAAAGGGAATACAGCCGAGGTAACCACTAACCAATCTTTTAGTTACATGTCCTAGCCTACCAGTAACCAGAGAGGGCTCTCTCTTTATGATTTAGCTTTGTTGGTGGATGATTTTAGGCTAGTTATAGTGTGCTGTTTTGTTTGAGTTTGGTGGGTTGGTGAATCCAAACAGAGCTGAGGTATAGATTACAGAACAGTTTGGTCCATTGGGCAATGTATTTCAGGTAGTGTGCTGCTGAAGTAGGTTTTTTGAAGGCAGAGTGTTGCTGCAAAGCCAGATAGGCATCTGTGGAACAATTTCTTAGATTATGAAATGAAGTTATGGAATTAGTGAGTGAAAGGCAATTGAGAATCTTTCACTATGCTAACAAAGGAGAAATGAGAGTGTTACTTAAGAGCAGTTAAGAATTCTTAAACAATATTCACAGTGATAGAATCAGTTTAGACATAAGCAATTAAGAATTCATATCCATGGCTAATCCAGAAGAAAACATATTAAGAAATAGAGATTGAGCATAGGGTGTATTCAAACAAATCCTAAGCTATTCTTTTTCTCTATTTTATATGATCATGAACATATATGAATTATGGCATACACAGAAAAACAAGAACACAGTTCAGAATTACTTATTGTTCCAGCAAATGACACAGGAATTTTGCAGCACAACAGGGCCATTCATTTCCACCTTCAGATAGTATAGGAATCAAGAACTCCACCAGCAATTTGTATTAGCTCAAATGTCTCAGATATACAATATAGCTATTCTAAAAGAGTTTCACTACAACCGACCCTCAATACGTTCTTTGAGGGGATATATATACAAAATGGGATATAAAATATCTCAATAGTGAGTTATTGTGCAATAAATTGCATCACCAACTCTCTTACAAAAAGTATAGGAAAGAAATAACTACAGCATTTAATGTTAAGATGGCAGCTATCTTTCTATCAGAAAACTTTTGACTTTTTGGCTCAGGAAAGTTGGTTGTAGCTGTGCCTTTAATTTTGCGTTAGCTGAGCTTATTGTCTGAGTGCTTTGGTGAGTCACTGTACGGATGCTTCCTGTGATACCTGTGTGCCGATTTTTCTGCTGACCTATATTGTGACTGAGATCTGAATTTTCAAAAAAAAATAGGAATAATATGATGGGATCACCTGGGCAGAATTTCCAGCATTGCCTGCCACCAATCAGCTGGAGGAAGCTGATGTCTCCTTATTTTTACCAGTGTTTCATCTTCTTCTGTATATCTATAGAAGTTTGGAGGCACCTCAAACAGATGATTTATCTCATGCTCAATAAAAAATAGATTTTCTAATTTGTCATACAGAGACTGCCCAGAGGCAGGCCCTGCTTCTTCTGTGGAGTTGCTGGATGCTGTAATTTGATTCTCAACATAATTGTTGATCCTTGTGATATACTGATTATATGACAGCAATTTTCCTGTGCCAGTCACTAGGCTTGGCAGTCCTTTATCCTGTAACATTGTCATCTTTGCCCTGAACACATCAATTTCTGCCTTCATTTCCTGACATTTTCTCTCTAGTGTTTGAGTGAAATTCCTCAAAGTTAGCACTTTCTTAGTTGTCAGTATGGTGTCTGTTCTGTTGTTTATTTCTAGAGCTACCAATTCCTCCCTAGTGTGATTATTGAGGAAATGTATCATCTTGTTGGCCTGCTCAGGCATGATTCCTAGTGCTGTTCTAGCCCTTTGTATTTCAACATGAGCCATGCTTATCAATTCGACTTGCTCATGTATTGCTTGGATTGACCTCCATTGGTCATGGATTTATTGGTCAATTTTGGCCCAAATTATCTTCTTGATTTCTGCCAAGGTCTTGCCTAGAAGCAATTCCTTTTCCAAAGTTTTTACTTTGGCCTCCAAGGCCTTTATTTCTCTTTGCTTTTCTTCCACTTTCATCTTCGACTTGTCATAGCTGGCCTCTAGCTTGGCTAGTTTGTCCTTGGCTTCATTTATTTCTGTCACTTGAGTTTCAAGCTCCTTGACAGCTTTCATCAAGTCCTCCATACTCATGCTAGATTCTTCTGCTGCTGTTGCTTCTATTGCCTTTGTTGCTGATGTGGCTGTGGTTGGTGCTGGAATGGCAAGAGGGGTTGCTGCTGCTTGTGAAGGAGGGGCAGGGCCAAGAGTTGTAGAAGTTTGAGGGGGCCGGGAGGTTGATTCTCCCTGCCTTCCTTGCCATGCTTTCTCCAATTCTCCTTCCATCTCTAGTATCCTTTGATTCATCTTCATGAGTAAATCCATGGTGTCATCAAGCTGTTTTTCCTGTGCAAGTTCTGCAGTGTCAGGGTGAATGGTTGGAGGCAATTTTGCCTGCTTTCTGAGTGCAGAAATATCATCCTCCTTCTTTTTCATAAGGGCCCTAACACTCTTTGGATCTTTTGGATCATGCCCTAGATCAATGATAATGTCTTCCAATGTTTTTATTCTGTTTTCCTTGGCCTAGGAAGACATCCTTTCCAAATCCAACTGTGTATTAGTATTTTTCAGCGATTCTTTCAACTTATGGGCTAGCATGGCCTTTTCTGCAAGTGTGGCATACACCATTTCCCCTGTTTTCTTGTGCAGCTCTATCTGATCCATTGGATGTATGTCTTTAGAAAAGACCTCCAAGTTTGTCCTTAGGTAATCTGCAGAGGTTTTGGGATGTGGAACGTTAGGCTTTAAATGAGTAAAAATCATTTTGTCCTCCTTGATGTCGTATGCTACCATCAATCTCTGTTTTTTGGAGGGGGTTGCCTTAAAGAATTGATCATAGAGTTGTACTCTCAACAATTCATTATGTGCTTTGATCTCCATGAAACCCCCTTTGATACTAGCTGGTTGCTTGCCTTGCTGCCTTGAGGAGGATACCTCTGTGCCTTGTTGCAGGTCCTGTTCCAGCTGAAATGAACTAGTGGCAGTCTGCTGGCTGGATTGTCTTTCTCTATTTTGGCTTTCTGCCCTTTCCTCACTGATGTATTCTTCCTCTGTTTCAGGGTCAATTCTTGGCCTCTTGGCCTCTGGTTGCTATGTTGACCCACTTGGAGGTGTGACCTCCTCTCTATCTCGCTTTTTTCCTCTCTCTTCATTGAGAGGTGTTTGCAAAACTAGGATTTGGGGTGGTCCAATTTGCTATAAAGGGGCTTTCCCTTGACTTTGATCCTTTGAGGTGCTGGGATGCCCTGCCTCTGTCTCTTGCTGTTCATCCATTATTTCTTTGCCTTTTGTTGTAGTGGTGGTTGTAGATGCTTGCTGGGTGGTCTGTGCAGCTGCAGTAGTGGATGTGCCTTCTCCTACTTGGACTGGTTGCTTGAATATGACCTACTGACAAGAATCCAAGTCAAGAGTTTTCTCTAAATCTTTCACAGTCTGCTCCATTTTCTCTTCCTGAGTAAATTCTTCTACTATTGATTCACGCACCCATTCATCTTGGTTGGCAAAGTGTTCTATTTGTGGATATGGACAATGTTTATAGGCTAGCAGCCTATACTTGACTCTCCTAGCACTGATAAAGCCTTCAGGGTCATAAGGGACCCACCAGAAGCTCCTTTTGAGTTTAAGTTGTTGCCCCAATATTTGATCAGCTTCTTGCCAACCATCTTTCTTGTTCATGATGAATGGGCCTAGGTGGTCTTTGAATTTTAGATTGGCTTTCTTCTTGGCACTATGGAAGTGTGTAAGGTCAGAATTGATGAGTTGCCTATAGTATTCCAGGGCAAACAACCTCATAGGCACATACCTTGGGAGCCTGTAGGGACAAAGCTCACAACCATAGATTCTGATGACTGTGTGATTTTGGTATAAATACCAATCACCTATTTTGTAGTTCCTGGACAGCTGTAGGATTTTCTGCATATCTTTGGACAATCTGGTAGGAGGAGACCTCTTCAAGAGGCATGTAACTGGATAGACAAATTGGACAATAAATTCACAGTAGGAGTAGGGGGAGCTCTGGACTTGATGAAAGACTGAAGACCAGAAGATGACAGATCTCCTCTCACCCTGTGAATCCAACTTCTTGATGGGGCACTAGAAGCAATCTGTTTGATAGTACAAGAAGAGGTGATAGATGTATGATGAATATTTAAATATTGCTTCCCTGTCCATCCTCAGCAGTTGGTCATGTATCTTGTTGGCAATAAACTTGGCATAATTGTATTTTACAGCAGGAGGCTTCCCAAGGCTATATGCCGATAGCATGACCAGCACAGTTTCATCAACATGCTCATTTGTGGAGAACCCCAGCACAGAGGTTAACATGTCCACCAACAGCTTGCCTACCTCATTGAAATTTGTATATGAAAAAGGAGGTGGCCCAGAAGGTTGGCAGTCTGCTTTCATGAAAGTTTTGGTCACTACAGCAATGTCTATGCTAGAGAGCCTGGAGCCCTCATCCAGCAAATACTTAATGGAAAAAGGGTATAGCAGCTGGGTTTGCTTGTAATTCAGCATCTTATTTATGGAGTCTGGTGTTATGTAGAAAAGGATGCTCCAAGTTGGAGACTTTACAGCTCTGAGCTTCTGGTCATAGTTTTCTGCACAGAGGTGAATGACTTCAGGAAAGACATTTACAGATGGCGAGAAGTAGGTAGGCAGATTGGACTCCCAGATGCCATACATGTCACTGTTGTTCAAGTAACTGTTCCTCAGCTGGCAGAAGGTCTGTAAGTGGTTCCTCTCTGCCACAAAGTTTGCAATGAGGAAATCATTGTCTACAAGTGGCATAGCTTCAAGCTCCTTATTGGGTGGATTAACAGGAGCAACATCCAGTGCAGATGGAGTGGCCATGTTTGATTTTAACTGGATATTTACTTGAGTTTAGGATTGGTGCAAAGGCTAAGGAATGCCCACTGAATTGTGTTTGAAAGTGAGCAACTCTGAGAGTATGAGGAAATTCTTTTCAGGTTTGATGAACTGTGGGGCACTCTGTTAGAAGAAACCAAAGTGTTTCAAGCTAATTAGCTGGTTTTTCAAGGGAATTTCTGATAACAGGGATGAGGGTGCAGTTTTATTGGCTTTTAGCCGGTAGCTCGGCTTCTTTAATTAGTTTTTTTGGTGAATTTTGCAGAAGGTCACGGGTTTCTTGCAGAGATTTGTCGTGCAGGGTTTTCACCAAGTTTTTGGGTGGTTTCAGTGGACAATTTATCTGTGAGGAGCTTATGCAGAGTTTTTTACAGGAATTTAGGAGAAAAAATGGGAGATATGCGGGTAAAGTAGGTTTCCTGTGGCAAATACCTAGATTTCTCGGTGCAGGAGGCGTCAAGCTGGATCAATTGCAGGTATTTGGGTCGACTTTGAGGGCGGCAGCAACTTTGGTGGATGAATTCTCGATTTTGGCAGTAAACGACGTCTTTTGCATGCAGAGTGCTCTAGAAACGACGAATAAAAATGACAAACAACGGTCATTTCCCGACTTTTTATGCACTTTTGGCCCTTTGGCTCCATTTTGGTGATGACGTCATGCTGACATCATCGGTGGGTCTGGGTACGACAGGGTGACGTGGCAGCTGACGTAGGTGGCCAGGTGGCAGTGACACGGTGGCAGGGCAGGCGGGTGGACAGACGACGTGGAGGTGACGTGGAGGCGTGATGGCGGAAAGGTGAGGTGACGTCACGCTGAAGGGGGTGTGACGTCAGCGAGGGGGGATGGGTGGTAAGTGGTTTCCCCGGAGGCCTCATGGGCGGTTAGTGGTATGAGCGGGGGGACTCCGAACACTGCGGGAGGCCGACGCGTGGCAGGGGTACGGTGGTAAAACCGCCAATCCCCCAAACGCAAAAGGTCAGGCAACTCCCCAGCGAAATCGACTGCTAGTCGTTGGATGAGTGGGGCCGACGATCGGACGGTTGGCGGCAATTGTAGTGTGACCACCATTTATTGCCGAGGGGACCCGCCAATTAAACAATTATTTTAAATAAATCAAGCGCGGGGGTGGCTTTTTGAAATTAGGATTTCGGGTTTTAGTTTATTTAATGTTTTAATTAAAAAACATTACAAACACCAACCTTAGTGCTGAAAAGTGGGGAAAGGGGTTAATGAGGGCAAGGACTATGGATTTTTGGTTTTTAGCCAAAGTTTTTGATTGAAAACCCATAGTTTAGGATTATAGGGGGTTAATATTAACCCCTGATGGATTAATATTTCCTAAGAAATGTTGTATAGCTATAGTGCTAGGGGGAAGGGTATTTACATAGATTTTTTGGGATTTTTATATAGATTTTTGTAAACTTAGAGAAGGGGAATGCTTAGGGAGCTAAATAATACATCAATTGTTAATATGACATTTTTGAGGTGATTGTAGGGGCAAAGACTAAGTTTTAAGAAGTAAAAATTAGGAATGGAAGAGGATGGAAATGACAGTCAAGGTTTTTACACAAAAAATGTGGCTTCTTTTCCTTGATTGAAATTCATAGTTTGACCTCGTACTTTGTCATGAACTGAAGTGGAACAGGGCACTTGAGCAGATCTCAAGGTCCTTGGGGATGTTAGTAAATGATGTTTGGGGGAAAAAAGGGGGAAATTAGACATGCTTCCCATGTTATGTCCTCAAACCTCTGCTACAATGCCAATACCCTGAATGGAATGAGTCTTTGTACTTGATAAGCCAATTGGTGATGGCCCCTCATTTCTACAACCTTCCACTACTTACCCCACCTAGTAATCCTAACATTTTTTCTTCACTTTGAAGTGGGTGCACTTGGATTAGCAGACCCTGATTGTTCTCTTTTTCTTTTGACTGCCCTTCTATCTAAATCTACCCTTATTTCTTCCAAGGACCCAAATTAAGCAGTTGGGCTCCTTCATTTCTCTACCTAGCTAGTCATCTGCCAAGCTTGAGATGTTTGGACAGGAAACATTCTCTATTCTGCAACAAGCAATTTAAACATGGCATTGTCCAGATTAGACTATTGGGCCATCCATCAAGTATGATTAGCAGCAGTATTTGTAGAGTATGATATTGCCCAAATATAGTAGTGGCATTTTGACTGGCCACTTTCCTGGTCTTTAGTTTGGGGTTCATTTTCACTTTTCTCTTGACTATTTGATTTTCTTACCTTTTGATTAGGCATACCCTCTTTTCATTTTTTAATTTTCATAGTATGTACACAAAATATGGAACCTTTGCAGCCTGCAATGGTGAACATATTTAGCCCTTCCACTGTCAATCATGAAAGATGAAACCTATTGGTATAGGAACCTAACAGTGGCTCCACTTGGGGATGGCTTTTCCTGGAGGAAAGCCAAGAATAGCAGGTCAGATGGCCTTATTTTCTTTTTCTTACTGCAGTGAATCCTCTCTAGTATTGACACCTTTGATCTGAATCTAGTGAGCTGGTATGCAGTGTCTTATGACCTCATTTGTGCAAGAATTACCACATTATGTCTTGCTGACCTGTGTCACTACTTATCATTGGTTCTCTGTTCTGTAGACCTTCCTCAAATTTGTTTCTGGAGCTTTTCAAGCATCTATGTCATTTTTGATATGGTTTTGCTGATCATTCTTCAAAATCTGTTGTAGTTGTTCTTTTATCTATCTGCCGTAAAAAGAAAAATGCTGAAAATATAGATATTTATGTACAATATGTGACTGTGTTATGCTCATGGATCATAGTAGTGCTTGAGCATTCTCCCATTCACAGGGCCTTCATCATTATTTGAATCATCCAGACTCTTTAGAAAAAAAGGTATTATTGCCTTGCACAGCTTGAATTACAAATGGTCCTTTCCACAGAAAGTCAAATTTGCCATGCTTTCCTTTGTCTTCCCTCCTAGAGTCCCATTTCAATACTTTTCTCCCTATGAAAAAGTCTTCAGCTTTTGTTCTTTTTTCAAACACCTTTTCAGCTTCTCTTGTAGAACTTGGGTTCTCTGATACACTTCTTCCCTTGTTTTCTGTAAGTGAATTGTTTGATTGATCTTCCTCTGGATATCATTGGGTTCAGCTTGTATTTCCTGCAGCAATTTGATCACAGGTATCCCAAGAGATGATGGGAACACAGCTTCCAGGCCATACACCAATTCATATGGGCTAGTACCAATAGATCTTTAAGTGGTCAACCTATCTGCCCATAGTGCATTTACTAGCTTTTTATGCCAATTCTTTTTGTTCTCCTCCAAGACCTTTTTGATGATATTAATGAGGCTTTTATTGGAGGACTCAGCTAGGCCATTGCCTTGAGGGTAATAGGCTGTTGAATGACCTAGGGTGATATGATATTTGTGACAGAAGCTGATCATTCTTTTGGATT
>APFE030199231.1:0-11642 GCA_000404065.3 Pinus taeda
ATATATATATATATATATATGAGCATTTTGAAGTTAAATGACTAGTAGAAATAGTTAAAATTTTATTTTAGTGTACACCGCATAGATGAAGAACATAAAATTTCATTTGCACATCTAAAATTAGAGGGCCATACCAAAGCCTCGTGGAAAAACTACCCAAAAATTCCAACACTAAATGGATATCCTTTAGTGACTAAGTGATGCATTTCAAACTTTTCGTTGATTTTATTGATGAAGTAGAATCAGATGTAGTTCCACATGATGTATGTGGGGTTGTGTTTAGGAATCCTTACATTTACAAGCGAGTGTGATATTCATGAAGAAATACAACTAATATTAAGTCATGAGGGATGAAAAATTCCTCATCATCAGTGTGAAAAAGGGTAATCCAAAGATCTTTCTAGTAAATCCAAAAAGTTTATGAATTCTAACAAGAAATATGCTTTGTCATTTTAAAGAGAAAATCACTCTGTAGAAGAGTTCATGAGAGCCAAGTTATCCTTGAAGGGGTGACTAAGGAATAAAATAAAAATGGAAGAGTTTCTAAAGGCATACTTGGATGTGTTTGAGGATCCTAGAGGGGCTAGCCACTAGTGGCCAAGCCAAGGTCGCATGTAGGAGCATAAGACCAAGAGCATGCACCAGTGAATGGGGCCAGATAGGGCCTTGCAATATCGACACCTTTTGTGGTCATATGGCTGTCATGTGACCAGGATTTTCAAGACTGGGGGATTAAAGGCACCCTTATCCATCCTACCAATTCACCGACCGAGTGGGAATTGTGCCAGGTTCATTGTGACGGTTTCACATTTGGGGCGCTCAAGCCAAGTTTTGGCCGAATTGTAGGATAGTAAGTTGCAGAATTTGGGAAAAGAAGGAAAGAGGCATAAATTTCTCAATTTTTGGTCTTTTTGGGAGTAGAAAGAGGTTAAAAACATGTTTTTGGGAGTAGAAAGATGTAGCCCAGGAGGGGTGGACTCCTTCATCATTTTGTTGTGTTGTGTTTTATGTTATGGTGATGTTGTCTGTTATTTTTTGCAA
Organism: Pinus taeda; assembly: GCA_000404065.3. Taxonomy (NCBI): domain Eukaryota; kingdom Viridiplantae; phylum Streptophyta; class Pinopsida; order Pinales; family Pinaceae; genus Pinus; species Pinus taeda. The sequence continues at coordinate 1,042 of APFE030199231.1, forward strand.
AAAATATACTTTTCATTCATGTTTATGTGTTTATAAATTTGACATAAGAGGCTTAAAACTCTAATTTAATCAATTGCAATTTATCATAATCCTCAAGTAGTTTCATATACAAATCATTTTTAGAGTGTGAAACTTGGAGGTGTTAACTTGTAAGGTCATTTTTACCAACAATCTTGATTTGGAAACTTTAGTGTGAGAAACTTTAGGAGCCATTTTGAGGCCTTAAGTTATCGCATTTTGTTATCCAATTCTAACTGAGCACCTATATTCCATAATATACACATCGGTACCTTTCCAAGGGCATAAGAATCACCTTAATCAGATCTTGTATGAGAAAGTTATGCCTCCTAGAAGTTGACCTATCAAAGTTGAAAACCATGATTTGAGAGGATGCCACATGATCCCCCATTACTCATGGAAAAGGGGCACTATGAAGAAGACTCTATAAGGTTCGATTTGTCGCTCATATTAATGGTTGAATAAGTCAAAATTAACCATTAGTAGGTTGTCATCTAATATTATAACTAGACCACCAAGAGGAAAAGGAGTTTCATTCTATTCAAGTGCTTTTTGTTGCATAGATGAGAAAAGTATTACAAAGAGGAATATATATTATATATATATAATATATACATATAATAATATAGTATATATATATATATATATAATATATATATAATAATAAGAGAGAGAGAGAGAAGAGAGAGAGAGAGAGAGAGAGATATAAGAACACTTCGAGTTAAATGATAATAGAAAAGTGTAAAATTTTTATTTTAGTGTACACCGCATAGAGGAAAAACATAAAACTTCATTTGCACATCTAAAATTAGAGGTCCATACCATAGCCTAGTGGAAAAACTACCCAAAAATTCCAATACTAAATGGAGATCCTTTAGTGACTAAGTGATGCATTTCAAAGTTTTCATAAGGTCACAGTTCTACCCTAATGGGTATGTAGAGGATCAGTGTATTTGGTTGCATAATTTAGACAAAGACAAGGGCAGAGTGGATAGGAGTACATCACATAATTTAGGAATATGGAAATAATGTTATATATATCTCCAAAGAACCCAACCCTAAATCTCAAGTATCCGAGGGATATACACAACCATCCACAGAAGCAAGTGATTTTTTTCAAAACCTAGAATGGAATATGAGGCATGCCTATAGAAACAATACCTAGAGAACATACACCAAAGAAAGGGAAATCAAGTGGATTAAAGAAGAAGGTGTGTCAAGAAGCCTCCAAGGATATGAAGAACAAGTAGAAAGGGGTAAAATATTAAAATATGGTAGCCAAAGCACACGAGAGATCTTTTTTCACTATATTTTTTGACATATGTTTCAAGGATGTTAGGCTTTCTAAATGCTTCTGAAATTAGTCTCAAATAGGTCAGTTCATAATTTTCACTAGAACATTTTTTCCATGAGGTTTCAGACCATGAAACTGGGACCACATTTAGGTGAAACCTTAGTGAACATCTAGTTCAAATTTCATATCTTAGTTCACTATAATTTTAGGTATATGTTCTAAGGATTTCCAGGTTCCTCAATGCTATGGAAATCAATTTCAAACATGTCAGATTGACTTTCTCACAATATATTTTAGCTTTGAGGTTTTAGATAGTGAAAATTGGACCATATTAAGGATAAATCTCAAGGAACATCTGGTTCAATTTTCAAAATTGGGGTCGCTATACTTTCAGAGTCAGACGATGTGCAAGTTATGGTTTGTGAACAGTCTTGAAATAAATTTTAAACGAGTACACTCAGTATTTTTCTATATATTCTTGTCTAAGACTTCTTAGTCTATGAAATATTCAGAAAGTTTAGGAGACAAACATAAGTTCCTCAAAAACAAATTTAAAAAAGATACTTGAATAATTGGACACATGGCATGCTATACAAGTTTCTCATTGGAAGAGGCCAAAAATAAAAATGTTTAGGGAAAGTTACTATAACTTTCATTCAACAAATAAAATTATAGTCACACCGATGGAATTGTAGAAAATATATAATAGTATTACAAAACAAATTTTCATATCTGGAAGGGCTCAAATATTAGAGATATAGCAAGAAAAACTCCATCAATTCAAATTTTAACCAAATTAAGGTACGTAATTTAAAAGTGACCTAATTGTTGATTAAAATATCCCTTTTTTTGGTGGCTGAAATTTATGATAAAGAGGAGTACTATTAATATTTCCAATATGACTTCAAATAAAGTTAATACACCAATTAAATCTACTGAAGTCTCATCCTTAACTCATGAAGAAAGTGAAGACTTAGAATTTGTGTTATCTCAATTAGAGAATAAATTTAATGAAATAGATGGTAGTATGTTGAAAAATGTGGATTTATCTTATTCTTCAGAAAATGTTAAAAGAGAAATAGAAAAGAATATCAATAGAAATAATGAAGAAATGCAAAAATCCTTCAGGGAAGAAGTAAAAGAACTGAAAAAAAATTCTATTAAAGGATCTTCCTAAGAGAGATGTGGAGATACAAGGAAATCATGAACATAAGGAGAAGCATGATGTTGAGAATTAATTTCATATGAGGATTATGTTATCACAATTGGAGGGAAAAATGTTTAATCACAAAACCCATAATCATGAAATTTCAATCCAAGATCCACATCATCGAGTCTTCAAGTCAGCACCAAGGAACTACTACATTCGTAAGATCGATATGAGGACATTTGTTAGTAATGATCCAATAACATGGATATTTCAGATGGAGTAATACTTTGATTGACAATGGGTGGCATCCTTATAACAAATTAATATGACATCAATTATTTTTGAAAAATACTAACATATATGGTATCAATGGATTTATGAAAGGAAAAAGGGCTCTGTTATATCTTGGTCCATTTCTATAGAGGAGTTAATAGCACATTATGGCGATATAAGAGCAATACATTCTTCGATCAATTGGTGAATATTAGAAAAACAATTTGAATTATAGAGCACATTTAAAATTTCCATAAGTTGAGTCTCAAGTTAAAGAATATTTCATATGATTATGTTAGACCTGTCCATGGGAACTTTAAAGGAAAGCATCCAACATTAGGTGCATCTGGTTGAACCTAAATCTCTAAAGTGTGCTTTCAGTTTGGCAAGGAAAGTTGAAATTAGAAATATGGCCACTAGAAAATTAGTCACTAATAATTATAGCAAAGATCATGCTCTCTCTCCTAGACCTACAAGGTTGACTCCTTAACAAATGGATGGAAGAAGAGAAAAGAGACTATGTTTCAACTATGATAGAAGGTATAGTAAGAGGCATTATGTGATGAGAAGAATTGATTATAAATATACCCTGAAGATGAAGAAGATCAAGAATTGGTCCCATCAAAATATTTAGAGCTAGAATAGACTACTCCAACAATATCTTGTCATGCATCAACTGGAATCAATACTCTACAAACCCACAAGATAGAAGGATATATCAAAATGAAATAGGTAACAATGTCTATTGATTCAAGTAATACCCATAACTTCATCAATTACAAATTATCATCACTTCTTGATTGTTTCACATATCTAGCACCAAAGCTTCATGTAATGATTATAGCTGGAGACACCATAAATTGTGCAGGGAAATGTCATAGTATTAAGCTCAATATGGAGGAGTATTTGCTGGAAAATCCCATGATCGCAATACAAATGGGTGGTGTTCATGTTGTATTAGGGGTCTAATGGTTATAATAATTAGGAACAATGACCTTTAATATTCAAGATCTATTCATATTATTTACCTTAAAAGGAAAAGAAATTGAGCTTAGAAGTATCCAAGGGAAACCTAGTAAAGTGATAAGCTCTAAAAATATGAGAAAATTGCTCAAAAATGGGCAATAGGGTGTAATGGAAAAATTATGTTCACTAAATCTTCAAGTGTCAATATCATCTATGTCAAGGTATCTCCATAAAGCTATTAATAATCATCCCAAGATATTTAGATTAATGCTTAAGGATCTTTCACCTAATCAATATCACGACCATGTTATTCATTTGTCATTGGAAATTGTACCAAAAATAAATGAAGAAGGGAAAATGATACTAGAAATAGAAAAAATCATTGAAATAAGGATTAAGTAACCCAGTAACCTAGCAATTATGGAGTACATCATCAAACATAAAAACCTACCAATAGAAGAGATGACATGGGAATATGACGTATTAATGTAGAATCACTAGCAATTAGTCAAGTGTTGAGGGGAAGACTTGTTTGAAGTGGAGGGGAATGTTAAGCACTATATAAGGTCCATATTAACCATAAAAACCCTTATTAGTCCATGGATATGGAATTATTACATTTCTATTTCTATATTCTTATGTAGGAAAGAACCCCTCATGTTCTTGTTTTATTATATTTGTACCCCTTGTCTCCTATATATACAATGCGATATACACGAAGGAGACCTAGTCTTAGAATAATCAAATATTGTCTTTTGTAAATTGTATTCAATGGAAAGGGAGATTTCCCTCCTAAAGAGTACTATAATTATTAGGTTCTTATCATTTTTTAAGGCATAAGGATCATAAAAACTTCTCATGCCCATAGATTTGAGTAATCAGGTGGAAATCAATTGAGATGTAGATGAGAAGATTGTATTTAGATCAGTGTAGAAGGGGTTGAATCTGAGTAGTCTTTAGCAACATTAAGAGAAGGAAATTACAAAATCTTCCATATAAAGATACAAGTCATGAAGATGGAAATTAATGCTCTATTCTACTCAAGGCCATTGGAAAATATAATAGTAATAAATCTGGTCAAGAATCTAGGAATAGAGACTTACGATGATCCTAGCTCATATCCATTGGGTTGGGTCAATAAGAAGGCAAACATAAAGGTAGAAAAATAGAGAAGGATCGAATTTTCTATTAACGTTGATTTTATTGATGAAGTAGAATCAGATGTAGTTCCACTTGATGTATGTGGGGTTGTGGAATCCTTACATGTACAAGTGAGTGTGATATTCATGAAGAAATCCAACTAATATCAGCGCATCAGGGATGAAAAATTCTTCATCATCAACGTGAAAAGGGTAATCTAAAGATATTTCTAGTAAGTTCAAACGAATCCAAAAAGTTGATGAACTCTAACAAGAAATATGTTTTGTCATTTTAAAGACAAAATCACTTTGTAGAAGAGTTCATGAGAGCTAAATTATTCTTGAAGGGGTGACTAAGGAATAAAATAAAAATGGAAGATTTTCTACATGCATACTTGGATGTGTTTGAGGATCCTAAAGGGCTATCACTGATCTGAAAATGAAACTACTTGTTTTTGTTGTGCAAGGTATTCATTTCCATTAAAATATATGTGCAAACTGTTACCGATGTCTTGCAATTGAAACAAAGAGTTTTGGGTAAATTTTTGAGTCTTATGTGTGAAGGAGGATTATCTCAATTTATTGTTTATCATACCAAATCTGAAAAACACAGCAACATAAATTCACATAATGTAACATAGCAGTTGATAAGGCTGTTCACCCCTCCTAGGCTACATCTGTCGGGTCCAAGGCTCCCAAATGGGCATGTCCTTGCTTGAATTAGATGCTCAAAATGGTTATACAGTGGGAAGAAAGCCTAAACATGCAAAATAAGCTATGAAAATGAGTTTAGAACATAGAAAATAGTTAAGAATGACTTTTGGTTCACTTCCAATGGCTAACCATAGCCCAATATAGCTCCAACACCTCTTAGGCCCTAATGGCTCTCTAGGCTTATTCACTACAAAAACACCTAATGATGAGCTCTGATGGCTCTAAATCCTATACCAATGGTTCCAGAATGATGAGAAAATATGAAATCAAAAAACAATTTGTCCAAAAAGGTTCCTCCTTCCAAAAGTTATGACCAATTGAAGTTTTGTCCAGTTTCACCTAGAAAAACTCCACCAATTTTGGTGAACTGGCTATTAACTCGGACAAAAATGGAAAACGCGCTAAAATTGACTAACTCCACCAAAATGACTTCCAACGTGACTATAACCGTTGGCTGAAAATGCGCACTTGTGACAACGTCCCTTAACCGTCGCGCCAAACTTCAACTGTCGAGTTTAAGCCTTTGGTTCCCGCACCAGGGTCATATGGTTAGGGGCTGGCCCCTTTTCCACCAAAACCAACTTTAAACAAAATTTAAATATATCTTGTGACCTTAGTATGTTAAGATCCAATGTGCAGGCGGGTCGGTCGGGCCTGTGGGCTAGCAGCCACCCGACCCAGGGTCCAATCCTGCGAGCTCCATAAACATTTTGCCATACCACACCTTGTAGACTTGGGGCCACGCGACAGCATTCGGGCAGGCCATGTGTTATATCCTAATTGGCCATCTAGAATAGAATATTCCCAAGAATATTGTCGGGAATATTCCAAGCAATATTCCTCAGAATATTTTTTTTTTAATTTTTAAAAAAATTCAAATTTTGCAGTTTATTGGGTATTTTCAAAATGCAAGAACTTCTCCATACGGTGTCAGATTTGAGTGTCATTCATGGCTACAAGGTCATATTGACGAGGCCTATCCGGTCATTCAGGTTGCAAGTGCTTTTGAACACTTTCAATCTTGAGCTTTTTCCCTAGCTCTGGCTTGAGCTCCTGATCACACCTCCCAAATGAGAAGCTTTTGGGCCCCAAAAGCTCACTAAAACGCTAAAAATGGACTATACAGAAAATGAGAGAATAACAACATCCTTTTCTCTTCAGCCTTAAAAAAATTTCCTGACTTCCCAACTGTCCTCATAGCAAATTTTTGCTGAATGAGCCATATACTTGTGTTGAATCTTGACCAAGTTTTCTCGCCATACCAATCTGCCATTCTAAAACTAGCAATGACTATTGCTGAAATTTGTGCCCTCTTTGCTTGCATGCTTTTCCATCTCATGGAATCTTGCACCGCTTTGCACTGACACTTCATTCTCTGCACCAATCGACACCAAAGGAACCTTGTGCAACATACAATATCAACAACAAGTTGACATGAAATGTGCTATACAATTGACACAACCATTAATGTAAAAAGTGTGCACAAAATCGACAGAAGTCAACAAACATGTGTGACACAATTGACACAAGTCGATAGACAACAAGATACATCTTTATAAACACATGTGTATGTATCATGTACAATGAACTATATACAGTTCGCTAATTACACATACAACCTCTATGTACATGTGCTATTTCAACTCTTCTTTTCAAATACCAACAATAGGTACATCATCCAAAAAACATGTGGGTGACTAAGAGCTGAAGAAAAATGACATTGTTGCAATATAAGTGAGTATCATACCCATATTTTACACCTACAAGGCGAAATTTTGCAACAAAATAAAAATTCCTTCAAACTGAAACTACTTTTACATGCAATCTTGCATCAACTTTTCAACTGAAATACATGCATACCAATATGAAATTTGCATGTATAAAATGAGTATGACTTACTGCAGTAAGAAGTTAATCCACTTCCTACCAAGCCATCTCCATGGCTTCTTTTGTTACAGTAGTAGTTCTTCATGTGAATCTTCCACATCGATAATGGAATCCATAGATCCACTTGCACCAATCTTTTTGTCCTCAAGCTGCATGTGCTTTGGACGATTTGTTGGATGCAAGGTCCAACAATCAGAAACATGATGTCCCTTATTTTGACAAAATGTGCAACTTCCCATCACTTTTTGTGAAAGTTTTCTTTGCCTCTTCTGCTTCCTGTGTGCTTTCTTTTTCAACCAGCAACTTGAAGCAACATGATTAAATCCACCACAAAATGTGCAACAAAACTTTCTTTCATTTGAATAAGCAAAATTATCATTCTTTGCTAAAACATAATCAAATTGATCATGTGAATGTTTATACCTCTTTTGCTGCAATGAAGGCTTAACATAATGGTAATCAACTTGAAAATAAACTTGACATGTTTGTGTATTAGAACTTGGAACAAAAGTTCTTTACAAATCTGCATCACATGCATTCAAAGATTTGAATTCTTCGCCATTAGACTGCACATATCCAAGACCAATATTCTTGGGTCGCTCCACAACTGAAATAGGATAATGCCTTGTGCATGCTTGCCCAAACCTTTTCCTTCTTGATAGCCCATCTTAAACATTAATTTGGACCATATACCCCTTATATGTTTTTCAAAAGAACCAACACACGTTTCAATTGAGGAAACTAAAGACAAGTTTGAATGATTTACCTCATCCTCAGGCATTTTTCTTGGACAAAGCTTCTTGATCTTGAAGGATTTGTTTCTCCATGTCATGCAGTCTTTGGAGAATTGTTTCCTTCTCATTCTTCATAGCCAACAATTGTGCATGAAGCTTAACGCTTTCTCTTTTATCCTCAATGAGAATCTGCACCATGTCCTTCACCTTAATGGATTCATTCTTCATGTCCTCATTGAAGAATTTCATGAAGGAGGAAACTTCACTTTTGGAAGAAGTTGACATCATGTAAATGGTCAATTAACAAAAGGAACTTCCAACTAAAAGTTCTCAAAGCTTTCAAAAAAAATGACAAGCTTTTGACCAAATGTCTTTACAGCCATACTCTTATTCAAGTAGCCCTAAAACACAAACTCCAGTAGCTTTTGTAGAAAACACAAATCAAATGGGTTTGTTTTCCAAAGATAATCTTGAGGTAAATTGTCGTAAGGAAAATAGTCTTCAACCCTTTCCAAGACTTAGCTAACATCAACTATCCTTTCAACTCAAGCAAACTCATACAATCAACCATTTTGCAAACAATAAAACAGTCAATCTCTTACACCGCTTTAACACCTTTTGCACAAACAAGTGCTCAACCCGAGCTTTGATACGATCTAATTTCAAAAAAGAAACTACTTGTTTTTGCTGTGCAAGGTATTCATTTCCATTAAAATATATGTGCAAACTGTAACTAATGTCTTGCAATTGAAACAAGAGTTTTGGGTAAATTTTTGAGTCTTATGTGTGACGGAGGATTATCTCAATTTACTGTTTATCATATCAAATCTGAAAAACATAGCAAGATAAATTCACATAATATAACATAGCAGATGATAAGGAAGTTCACTCCTCCTGTGCTACATCTTCTAGGTCCAAGGCTCCCAAATGGGCATGTCCTTGCTTGAATTAGACGCTCAAAATGGTTATACAGTGAGAAGAAAGGCTAAACAGGAAAAATAAGCTATGAAAATGAGTTCATAACACACAAAATAGTCAAGAATGACTTTTGGTTCACTTCCAATGGCTAACCACAGCCCAATATAGCTCCAACAACCCCTAGGCCCTGATGGCTTTCCAAGATTCTTCATTGCAAAAACACCTAAAGATGAGCTCTGATGGCTCTAAAACTTGTACCAGTGTCTCTAGAATGATGAGAAGATACGAAATCAGAAAAAGAAAATTTGTCCAAAAAGGTTCTTCCTTCCAAAAGTTATGACCAACTGAAGTTTCATCCAGTTTCACCTAGAAAAACTCCACCAAATTTGGTGAACTGGCAGTTAAATCCAGAAAAAATGGCAAACGTGCCAAAATTGGCTCACTCTACCAAATTGACTGCCAACATGACCATAACCGCTGGCTGAAAATGCTGTGGAGTATTGAAGAAGGTATGTTTTCATTGACTATTTTACCATATTTTCTCTAGAACTCATAACATCTTTGCATCATGAACTAGGAAGATAATGGGAAATCATGACAAAATCTATAAAGATTTATATGCAACATGAAAACGCTAATAATTGCTATTTCTTATGTAGGAAAAGGCAAAAACTAAAGATTTTCGCTCCAAGGAAAAAGACAGGGCCAAGCTAACTGCTGTCCCTTTGGTGGGGAAACATATGCAAACAAGACGATCTAAATTAAAACATCTCAGCCAAGGAAAGGAAAAGGAGGTATCGACTCGGCGCAAGAAAACGACCAGATAACTGAGGATTAACAGCTTGGTGAATTCCTCAGGATCCTTTGATCCTAAGGGATCGTTGCTTTAACTATTTTTGCGTCCTTGATATCTCTGCTTCAGCTGTTATAAGTAGGGGTAGGACTGCTAGCCCTGGGGGATGATTAATTTGTGATGTAACTTTGTTCTATACTTGAACTTTGATCATCGACTCTCGTTGAGAAGAGATTTACTATAACTCTGTTTCAATGCTTTAATATAAATCTAGTTGTTGTTCCATCTGTGATTCTGGAATAACTTCAAACGGTGTATACCTGGAGGCTAAGGGCCCGGCCCTGGTGGAACACTTGCTCCTGTATCATTATCTTTAGTTCATGTGTGGTTTTTATTATCAGCTTGAATAGGTAATTTGTTGTGTTTTGTTATCTTATATTGTAGCTCTGTTATATTTCATATATCATTCTCTGCAACAAGGAAGTCGTAATGTGCATTTTGATATTATAGCGTATTACTATTCCTTTAAAGTCGTTAATGTAACATTGTTGTTCTCTACAAAATGCTATTGTTGTTTAATTGCGGAGTAATCAAGTTGTAACCTTCTTAAGTTGGTATTACTGTATTTGTCTATGGTTTATACTTTATCCGATTATTGTTCAATTGACATTGCAGTTCCATTATGAATTGTGATCGTTACCCTTTCTAACCAGGA
>APFE030199232.1:0-10442 GCA_000404065.3 Pinus taeda
GTAACATAAGAAGCCATGAGAAAACTTATTGAGCCATGTAATAATCAAGAATCCTGCAACTTTGAGCCATACGCCATCGAGAGACCAAGAGTCAACACATCATTAGAGAAATCCCACTGCCTTTGTATTAAACTGTCTGAAAGATTTACAATATCAGAGTTACAGAGAGTTTCTCAGAAGAAGTTTCTTACATCCGAAATCCAACCCTTCTTAAACAAAATGAAGGGGAATATATAGAAGTCTGTTACAAAATATCTCAGGCATGAGTCATCTGAGCGGAAAAATATCTCTTACATTGGGATAGAGAAAGTAGATGAGAAGTTATTACAATCTTAAATGAGCTATAAAAGCTATTAACTGCTGTCAGAGCAATTTTGACATCTGGAGCTTTCTGGAGTCGGTTGGAGTCTGTTGACTGCTTTGAATTAACTGCTGAGTGGCCTTGTATGCGGCTGTATGTCCTTTTGGTGAGCTGTCATGGTCCTTCTGCTGAATTTGTCTTTAAGTGCCTTAAATGCTTGCTTTATCCTTATGCTGTCCTGTATTTTCCATCCCTCTCAAAACATTTCATTTAGTCTTGATCCTTCCATCTTTCATTTAGTCTTGATCCTTCCGTACGGAACTATACAAACCATGAATTCTATTACGGGAACAAGCCTTTGTCTGCATGGTGGATTTCACACAAGTGGCTTGAGCAGAGCCATCTTGAGGGATGAGGAAAATATCCATCTTCATTTCCATGTTGTCCTTAACAACTGATTTCTGATCTAAGTCATCTGAGCCCTTGCTTATATTGGCTGCTTTAAAAGTATGTGGACTTATGACTGCTTTTGGCTTGGCCTTTTGGTAACCGAATGCCTGAAGCTAATGTGGCAGAATTCTGAGCATGGATTGCCACCAATCTTCTTTGGGCATCTGGTGTCTTCTGATTTTGATGAGAGTCTCATCAGCCTCTGTGTATTTGAAGAAATTGGGAGGAGTTTCAAAGAGGTGATTGGCCTCATTTTCAATGAAGAATAAGCCTCCCAATTTATTGTACAAGTCTTGCCCTGAAGGAGGCCCTTTTTGTTCAGATGAACTGCCAGTTGCAGTGATCTGATTCTCCATGTATGTCTCCATTCTGTTGACAAACTGATCAAGGGTAACCAATTTTCCTTGACTGCTCAACAGACTGGGCAGGCCTCTTGCTTGCAGCTCCACCAGTTTGGCCCTGAACTCATCCACATCTTTTGTTATATCGAAGCATTTTCTCTCCACTGCCTGTACATAACCCCTGAGTGTGAGTACCTTTTTGGCATGGAGGACTGCTTCTGTTCTATTCGGAATACCCATGGCAGCCAACTCCTCCTCCTCATGTCTGTTTAGGTAATCAACTATTCTATTGGCCTGATCTGGCCTGTCACCTAACACAGCTTTAGCCCTATCAATGTCCACCCTGGCTTGCTTTAGGAGTTCCATCTGCTGATGGATTGTCTTTATGGATTTCCATTGATGTGTGATAGACCTGCTTATTCTGGCCCATAGCATTCTCTTTATTTCGGCCAGGGCTGTTTCTAGATTTAACTCCTTTTCTAAAGTCTTTATCCTGGCTGTCAAAGTCTTTATTTCTCTGCCCTGCTCAGCCACTGTTTGCTTGGATTTGTCATATTTTGACTCCAGCTCTGCCAATGTTTCCTTGGCCTTCTTTATCTCATCTGCCTGGAGCTCCATTTGTTTGACAGCCTTGGTTATGTCCTCTATGGACTGGCTGTCCTGCTGACCTGTTGTTGTTGGAGCTGTTGATGTTGTTGCTGCTGTTGTTGAAGTTGGTGGAGGAGCTTGGGGCGTATTTTCTCCCTGTTTTTCTTGTAATGCTCCCTCCAATTGTTTTTCCAACTCCCTGATCCTCTGATCCTGCTGTAGCAGGAGGTCTAACTGATCCTCCTTCTTTTTCTGTTCCAGAAGTTCTGCCGTCTGGGGATGTTCAGTTGGTGGCAGCTTCAACCTCTTCTTCAATGCCTTGAGGTCATCATCCTTTTTCTTCAACAGTGCTTTGACCCCTGTTGGGTCATTAGGATCATACCCCGTGTCAACAATGATGTCCTCAAGGGTTTTTATTCTGGTGTCCTTGGCCTTGGAGGACAGTCTTTCCACATTTAGCTGAGTATCGGTGTTTTTTAGTGCTTCCTTTAGCTCATAGGCCAATGTGGCCTTCTCTACAAGGGTGGCATACACCATTTCTCCAGCCTGTTTGTGGAGTTCAATTTGGTCCATTGGATGTATGTTGCTGGCCAGGACCTCCACCCTTGTCTTAGTATAATCTGCAGCACTTTTAGGCTGCGGCACCTTGGGTTGGAAATGGCTAAATATCATCTTTTCTTGCTTGATGTCATATACTGACATCAGCCTTTCCTGCATGGTAGGTGTAGCGTCTATAAACTGCTTGTACACCTCCTGCCTCAATAGCTCATTCTGAGCCTTGAGTTCTATAAAAGAAGCCTTGGTGCTTTTGGTCTTCTTCCTCTGTTGGGATTGTGAGGCCACCTCCAAACTGACCTGTAAATTCTGCTCCTGCTGGAAGGAGCTCGTTCCTGTTTGTTGGCTGCTTTCTTTGTCCTTTTCAAAGTCTAAGACATCATCAGTGATGTCTTCTATTTCTGGGGAGTCTGCCCTTTGTCTTTTTGCCTCCGGCTGGTCTGAAGGACCACTGAGAGGAGTGGAGTTTTCCCTGTGCCTTTTAGTTCCCCTTTCTCCATGTGCCGGAGTCTGTAGTACTGGGGCACTGGACTGCTGCGTTTGTGGGGGTGGAGTTTGGAGAGCAGAGGTCTTTGGCAGCCCATTTTGTGGCTTTTCCACCTGTTCTTGCTGCTGGCCTGATTGCTGATCTGTTTCCATTTTGGCCTCTTGTTCTGTTTTCTGCTGGGCCTCCTGCTCTATTCCTTTTTCCTGCTCCTTCTGTGTTTCTTTCTGTTTCTGCTGTTCTGCCTTTTGTTGAGCCTGTTGCCTATCCTCTGCCCCTATTATACTTTTACCTTTGTCCATGGCTGATTTAGAAGTTGAAGGTGCTTGAAGTACAAGGGTTTTTGCTGAGGTCCCTTGTCCTACTGTGTAAGGCGAAAATAAGGGTACCTGCTGCACATAATCAAGGTCAATAGTCTTTTCAAGCTCCTTTACATTCCTAAGCATTTTCTCCTCCTCAGTCAAACTCTCAGCTAGAGTATCTGGTTGCCATTCTAGCAGATTGGCATATTGTTCTATATGAGGGTATTGGCAATGCTTGATGCCATGGAGTCTATATTTGGTTCTCCTGGTTGAGATGACTCCCTGAGGGTCATAAGGGACCCACCGAAAACTATAGGAGAGCTTGTATTTGTTTTTCAGGATCAGGTCTGCCTCCTCCCACCCTTCCTTCCTATTCATAATGAAGGGGCCCATTTCACTCTTGAAGCTGAGGTGAGCCTTTTTCTTGGCATCATGGAAGTGGGTGAGGTCTGATTGAACCAATTGTCTATAGTATTCTAGTGCAAATAACCTCATTGGCACATATTTTGGGAGCCTATATGGGCATACTTCGCATCCATAAATCCTGAAGACTGTATGGTGCTCGTATAGGTACCAGTCACCTATCTTGTTGTTCTTAGAGAGCTGCAGAGCTTTCTTGATCTCACTGGACACTCTGGGAGGTGGGGTCTTCATTATTATGCAGCAGAGTGGGTAGACAAACTGGTCAACAAATTCACAAAAGGTGTATGGTGAAATTGTCACATTGTGGTAGACTGAGGTCCAGAAGATAACAGATCTTCTCTCTCCCGTTTGATCCAACCTTCTGATATAGCATGGGAAGGTTTCTGAATGATAGTACATAAACATGTGGTAAAGGTAGCCTGAGTACCTGAAGACCCCCTGTCTATCCAATTTGGTCAGCTGAGCATGGATCTTGTTTGCAATGAATTTGGCAAAGTTGTATTTTTTGGTAGGGGGTTTATGTGGGCTGTATACAGAAAGCATTGCCAGCATGCCTTTGTCCACATGTTCACTGTTCTGATACCCCAATACATAGGCTATCATGTCCAATAATAACCTGCCCACCTCACTGAATTGATCATAGTGATAGGGAGGGGGTTCTGAGGTCTGACTTTCAGGCCTCATGAAGTCTCTGCTGATTCTTTGTAGCTCTTCACTGGTCAGGTTGTTACCAGCGTCCATTAATTGGTCCATGGAGAATGGGATCAGCAATTCTGTCTGATCAAAGTGTAGCATTTTGTTGATGGTCTCAGCATTGATATGGAAAAGGATCCTTCCTGATGCAGTGCTGATGGCTCTGTGCTCTGCATCATAATGATCAGCGCAGAGGTGAATGATTTCAGGGAATACATTCACAGCTGGGAGACAATAGTAGGGCAGGTTTGACTCCCAAACTCCATGTGTGCTATGTCCATTCTTGTGGTCTTCCCTTAATCTACTGAAGGTCTGCAAAAAATCCCTGCTCCCTTCAAAATCTCCAATGAGACTGTCTTTATCAACTAGTGTCTGGGCTTCCAGCTGTTTGCTTGTCTGACTCTGTGAGGCCACACTGATGGATGAAGTTGCAGGGGAAGCCATGGTAGGAGCTGGTTTGTGGAAAAACAGGCCAATTATGCAATCAAGTGTTTCTGGCCTTACCTCAACTGTTAATACAGAGGGTTCTTCCTTTGCAGAGGGAATTAGCAAGTTGAATTATCTGTTCTTTTGTGAAATTCACAAGATGTGAATGGTCGATGGGATTTCTACAGGGTTTACTCAGGTTTGCCTGTTTGTAGCATCAATTGGACTGTACACAGCAAACGGGAACAATGCCGTGCACCTGGGGAAGGTTTTTTGGGGTTTTAGCCCGCGAAACGAGTACAGTCTCGCTGAGGTGTGGTTTCAAGGTACTGTGGGTTACTTGACAGGCTCAGTGTGAAGGGGAACAGCAGAATTTGGGGGTCTTAATGGTGTTCTTAGGAAGTTTTACAGAGAATTGAGAAAACAATGGCGAAATGGGGAAACTTGCTAAATACCTGGATAAACCGGCTTGGGTTCTTGCCAGCTGAGCTGTGGACGATTGGCACTGTATTTCTGAGCTTTTGAACGGTTGGATTCTTCAAATTGGCAGCCGGGGTCAGATTTCGCACCAGCTGGTCGTTCAACGGCTCTCTTTCTTAATCACATGAAAATGACATAAAACGGCATATTTGGCCGGTTATAACGTTAATTTTGGCAAAATAACGCGATTGGCGCTTTTCTCCTGGTGACGTCAGCATGACGTTATGGTGGGCCCGCCGTACAGTGATGACGTAGCGCTGACGTGCTGGCCAGGGTGGCGGGACACGGTGGCAGGACGATGCAGTGGCAATACAGCGTGGAGGTTGACGGGGCGCGGGAGCGGGCAGTCATGAAGTGACGTCAGAGTGACGTGGTGGTGGCAGGTGGTAAACGGAAGGGTGGTAAGCGGGTTCCCCGCACCGCTTTTGGAGCCAAGGTGGTATCGGGGAAGGGGCTCCGAACAGCTTCCGCGCCCGCCACGCGTCCCTGTACGGGCCGAAAACCACTCTCCCCGGACGTTATCGATCGGTTACTTCGGGTCATGACATCGCCCGCCCACCTTTGGATCTCGGCCAGCGGAGATCGGACGGCTGGCGGGTCCTCCGACTGGTCGTGCAAGTTTGGAAGGGGCCCGCCAAGCGATTAAAATATTCAATTTAATAATGCGCCGGGGACTTTAGGTTTAAGGGTTTTTTGCGGGTTTTTTAGAAAAAATGGCATTTGAGGAATGGAGAGTGGTCTGAGGTGGTACAAAGGGTGAGTTTTGGGTTCTTGACCTTGACCAGGTGTCAATTCAAGTCCCAGGGAGAAAATGGTATGGCTATAGTGCCAGGGAGGGGATATTTAAACATTGTGGGGTTTATACACCATGGTGTTTATAACAATAGGGATAGTGGGGTATAGGGAGCTAGAATAGTAGAGTTAGCTGTTAGCATGGAGAAATACATGAGTAGGAGCTAGATCAACCAGGTTTTGTCTGCAAACGGCCTGAACTTAGGAGTAGTTCAAAATGAAAAGATTTTTGCACAAGAAATGTGGCTTCTTCAAGGGTATAAGAATGTAAAACATATGATTTCCCACACTCTGTGCAACTTTGGGGAAGGGGAGTTAGTAATGACTGTTTTACAAATGAGAACCAGGGGAGTTAGTCATGTTTCATAGTGCTGCTCTTCCTGTGTACATTTCAGCAACTTTGATTTTGAAAGAGACACCATTTCTGCAACTCCATCTACCTACCCAACTAGCTTCCCTAGCATTTTTTCTTGGAGGGTGCTCTTGGACTTGCAAACCCTTTGAATGCCTTTTCTTTTCATTGGCTTTTGCTTGGATCTGCTATCTAACACTACCCTTATTTCTTCCAAGGCCCCAGATTAAACAGTTGGGGACCTTTGTTTCTCTACCTAGCTACTTGGTCTGCCAAGATTAAACAGTTTGGACAGATATCATTCTCTATACTACAACATAGAAATTGAAAACATGGCATGATCCAGATTAGACTGTTGGACCATCCATCCAAAATTGAATTCTTATAAAAACTGATATAGACACTGCCTTCCTAGGAAAATATGAGATCTTTGCATTTGCCAAAGCAGAGCATATTTGGACCTCTGACATCTAATCATGAAAAATGAAACTATTGGTATAGGTATCCAACAGGAACCTGCAATATGATATTTTATATTCAAAAGATATCCAAAAACGATATTAACTTGGTTCATCTCCAAGTATTTCCTCCAAGCCCAATAGAAATTTTGTAGAAATCAATGTTTTCGGCATGGAAGGCAAACCCGAATCAATGCTCATCAAGCGTGTGGATAGAAAGGTCTAAGGAACATGGCACCCCTTCAGACCCTTGGTCACAAATACATTCTACAGATGAAGGAATTGTTCAATCAATGATGATTGACGGGGCACCATGGGAATATTACCACCATCATTCCCATCTTCTGAATTGTAAGGAAGATAGTTCCAATGACCTTGATCATCCCTCAGTTTTTGACTTTCTGTCAAATACTGTAAATACGGTGGATTCCAAGCGAAACCTGTCCAATATTGAAGAGACTATCGCCATAAATATCTCAACCAAAACAGATGTTGTAGATAATATTCATGTCGGAAAATCTTGTTCTACTTCAGAACTAGAAGTATATTACACTCTTTTTCGTGAGTTTAGAGATGTCTTTGCTTGGTCATATGATGAAATGCCAGGCATTGACTTGAACATAGTTGAACATGAAATTAAGATGTATCCAGATGTCAAACTGGTATGAAAACGGCTCTGGCAGGTGCACCCCAAGAAATCCACTGCCATCAAGGCGGAAGTTGAAAAAATCCTCCATGCTTGTTTTATTTACCCGGTTCCTCTAACTAATTGGGTATCAAATATTGTTCCTGTAATGAAAAAACAAGGAATGGTTAGAGTGTGCGTCGATTATAGGGATGTAAATCAAGCTTGTCCAAAAGACAACTACCCTACACCTTTCATTGACCAGATAATTGATGAATGCGCCGGATGTGAAATCTTTTCGTTTATGGATGGATTTTCCGGGTATAATCAAATAAATATCTGCCCACAGGACCAGTCAAAGGCTGCATTTATTTGTTCGTGGGGAACATTTGCATATCACAAGCTACCCTTTGGTTTAAAGAATGCAGGGGAAACATTTCATAGGGCAATGAATTATGCCTTCCACGACATCAAGAACATCATTCAACCATATCTCGATGATCTTCCGGCTCATTTGTGAAAGCGGACCGATCATCCGCAGCATTTGAGAGTGATATTTCTACGTTATCGACACTACAAGATATGACTCAATCCGCACAAATGTGTGTTTTGTGTCAGTTCTGGTCGTTTACTTGGCTTTGTGGTCTTAAAGGATGGGATTCGTCTCGACCCATGTAAGGTTCAGGCAATCATTGATTTTCCTCCACCTTCAAATTTGCTTTAGATGCAGAAACTCCAAGGGAAAGAAAACTTTCTGAGGAGGTTTATTCCAAATTATGCCGAACTTGCTAAAGGTTATACTCGTCTATTAAAAAAAGAAGTACCCTTTATCTGGGATCAGGTCACACAAGCTTCCTCTGATGCTTTAAAGGAATCCCTAATAAAAGCATCATTAATGTATGCTCCTCATTATCAAAAAGACTTTAACCTATATTTGGCTACAGCGGATACAACCATAGCAATGGTTTTAGTTCAAGAAAACGATGGAATTGAACATCCAATATATTATTTAAGCTGAAACTTAAATGATACAGAAATGAAGTATTCCTATGTTGAAAAGCTGGCTCTTGCAGCTGTTCAAGCGATATAGAGATTTCGACACTACGTCCTCTTTAGAAAAACTATCATTTTGTCAGATTGCAACCCCATGACTTATATATTGTCGCGACAATTGTTGGGGGGAAAATATTCAAAATGGATAGTGATTTTACAAGAGTTCAATCTGGAATTCAAAAAATCCAAATCGAAGAAATCCCTGGTTTTCGTAGAGTTACTATGTGATCTCCCATCATCGTCCAACAAAGCAACATCTGAAGAAGCAATCATGGACGAATATTTGTTTCTAATATCTTCAAGCAATCCATGGTATGGAGATATAATAATCTATCTCCAAACCCAAACATATAGGTCTAATACCTCATGCGCAAAACAATGATGGATTCGATACCAACAAAAAGACTAAGTGATCGTCGGTGATACTCTTTACCGTCATGGTATCGATACAGTTCTGCGGAGGTGCATCATCCACAAGGAGGCCGAAAAAGTCTTGAATGATTGTCATTCAGGCACGTGTGGGGGGCATCAATCTGGTTATGCTACGGCGCAAAATATTTTACGAGCAGGATACTTCTGGCCAACAATGTTCATGAAATGCCCACCTCGGCGAGGGGGCATGGATATATCATAGTCGCAGTAGACTATTTTACCAAATGGGCCGAGGTGATGCCTACATTAAACAACAGCAGCAAAACGGCTGCCCTCTTCTTTTTCAATCATGTAGTCTCCATATTCGGCGTTCCACAGGTAATAGTCACAAATCATGGATCACATTTTCGCAATCACATGATGGTTGAGTTGGCTGCCAAATTAAGACTGTCCCACGATAGCTCTACTCTGTATTATCCGCAAGCTAACGGACAAGTTGAGGAAATCAACAAGGTCCTGAAGCGCATGCTGCAAAGGATGAACAGAGTTCATAAATGGAGTTGGCACCTGATCCTGTACTCGGCCTTGTGGACATACTGAACATCGGTGAGGAATGTGACCAGGTTTACACCTTTTCAATTGGTGTATGGCCTGGAAGCGATCTTGCCAGTTCAGTGTGAAATCTCGTCCCTCAAGCTTGCGTTCGACCTTCTCCCCGGAACTTCAGAAGAGGAGGCTTATTTCTTGGAATTAATCTAATTGGATGAAACATGTCATGATGTCGCTTTGGCTAATGAAGCCCATAAGAAATGAGTCAAAGCGCAATTCGACAAAAATGTCAAACCTCGTGTCTTCTTAGAAGGTGACCTGGTCTTACTTTACGACCAGGAGTTCGATAAGTTGGGAGTGGGTAAGTTCAAGTCTTTATGGATGGGTCCCTATATTGTTAAGCATGTATTAGCAAAAGGAGCCTACGATTTGGTGGATTATGACGGGATTCCACTGGCACAACCCCGCAATGGGTTGTACCTCAAGCATTACTATGCTTAACTCAGCGTAGTAACCCCTATGCTTTTGTTACATTTTTGTTTTCGCTAAGGGTAATTGTTTTGGTGAGGTAATCCACTTTTTTGCATTTGTTGCAGATGTCGAACCTATTGGAACCATTTGTTGGATATGCCGATGGAGCGAGTCGTAGTTCGCGGAACCTATCTTCTACGGCATGCGCCATCTTCAATCCCAGCGGCGAGTTAATGAGTTTTAGAGGGGTATGTATTGGTTGGTCAACGATCAATATCGCTGAATACAATGCGTTTATAGAACTCCTCTCTGATGCCATCGCGCATGGCATAAGCCGACTTGTCATTAGGATAGACTCACGACTCGTCATTCTACAACTCACTGATATCTACTCTATACGGAATCCAGTTATCTACCACATGTTCCTAAGGGTCAAGATTTTGGAAAGATAGTTCGATTCTATTCAATATCAACATATTTCCAAAAATTTAAACACATTAACAGACTCATTGGAAAATTATGTGTTAGATAGACATTTGCGACATTTATAAAAAGAAGCATTGCATCAATATTTGCATCAGGATCATGTAACTTAACCAAAATAAATCTCTGAAAATCAAAAATATATATATAATTGTTTATGGTTTACACATAATGTTTTATAACCAAGACAAAATCGGTCAAATGACCCAAAACTCAAAATGCTAGCAGAATATCATTCATTGTT
>APFE030199234.1:14959-28361 GCA_000404065.3 Pinus taeda
TTGTTTTTCTTGTTCATTGTTTTATGGTACTGATATGCAAAAATAATTCAAAGTATAAATAAGGAAGAATTGTTAAAAGGACTAGATAATACTGATTCACCCCCCCTATCAGTATTATTTTCAACAAAAGATAATCAAGGAGATTTGTCCCTACATTAAGATAATATTCAATCAAAAATATCTCTTGGAAAAATCTCAGGAATAAGTGGAATCCATAACTAAGCAGCTGGAGGATATGCCATAGACTGCCTTTGATATAATCACATTTCTAAATTCCAAGGATGACTATGAGCTTTAGGAGTTAAGGATAAGTTTTAGAACTGCAAAAATATTAGAGGTGAAGAAGATTATCACTAAGAAAAATCTCACCCTTCAGCTATAAGAAAACTACAACAATATTTACAACATGTTCAGAGTTTTTTCAACAAGATTGAGCCTTTGGTCAGCAAAGGTTTACCTTTTATGATGGTTATTAATGATAAATTGATGTCGATTAAGGATTATGTCAAGAAGTTAATAGAGGTGGGCACCCATGCAACTTCAGTAGCCAATATCAGAGTATCAACAACACCGACTCTCATAGTAAAAACACTCAGGGATTCTTTCTTCATCTTGGATGAAATCAAGCATATATTTTTGGTAAAACCAACTTTTACTAAAAACACTAAGATGGATAAAATATACAGGAGAGTAACAAAGATTTCTATCCCAGATACGAAATGCTGGGAAGAATTAACAGATTTACTTGATTAAGAATAATTGAATCGCATTCAGTTTTTGAGGGAAAAGTTAGCCAACTTCAACCACTTTTCAACTATTTTAGTAATATTCATCGAATAGCGCAACACCAAAATAGTGCCAAATCATTAGATAGTTTTATTTTTGATTGTGTAAATAACCTATTTTTGTAAAAGCAGTTCAGGATATTTTTCATCCTACTATTGTATAAATAACTCTCTTCACAAGTTATTAAGGGTTGCACCCTTGAAGAAGCATTTTTAGACATCTGATGTAATTAATCTTTCTGGATCATTAATACAAAGAAAAGGACTCTAAATTCTGTTTTACACAGTTTGTGTTTCCTGTAAGTTTTTCTAGTGTCATTCATTATGTTTTTTTTCTTCATATACTTGTGTCTTGCATAGATAACAAGGTAGGAATAATTGTATTTCAATCTATTCCTATAAGCTTTCTGAAGTGAGAATCTATAAAGAGAATGAATTAAGGGTCTGTTTGTTTAATTAATTCCCTCAAAATCAATAAATCATCAACATCTTTTGTAAGTTCATGTGTATTTTCTCAAACCTTTAAACATCGTTTAAAGGTTTTCATACTTATGATTGTTTGGCTTTCAAATTGAAAACTGTGGCAATCATATTACTTTTTTTGTTTATGCTCATTATCATAAAATAATTTTCACTGTGTAAATATTTATAGCAACCCTCTGTTGAGATATTGATATAATTCAAGAGGTTAGGCACATCAGTTATATATCTATTTTGTCCATTGGTCTACCAAATTGAAGCAAAAACCCCAACTATTATCTTAGATGCTCTGGCATAATATCTGACCATTATTATCTCAAAGATACAACATCAAATTGGTGTTGCTGCCGGGGATTCAAGTTTCATTAAGTTCTCCTAGGGAAACGATATAAATTCTATTCCTTTAAGGTGATTAAAGGTTTAGAAAAGTTAAAATCCTTCACCTCACGACTCCACACTTCCAAACTGGCACCTTTTAAGCACACCAGATCTCGTTCAGAGGCTAACTTAGTTGATCCTCTATCAGACCCTGAAAAAATTATGAGAAAATCCAGTTCTAAAAGGGGACATCAACCCTCTACTTCTTCCTCTTCATTCTTGCAGTCTGAAGATTTAACATCATTTGATCCTTATAGTAACATTTCATCGAATCCAAATTACTCCCACCTATCACCTAAGGTTGCTGAACTCTTAGACAAGGGAGTTGATTTTAAATTAGTGTTCCTCATTCATTCATTTGAATCTCATCCAGAACTCTCACTACCACCAAGATAACCTAAAACTAAGTTTGATTTGGGTGTTAATTTACTAGAATACAAACAAATAAATTTCATATCC
This sequence comes from Pinus taeda, assembly GCA_000404065.3. Classification (NCBI taxonomy): domain Eukaryota; kingdom Viridiplantae; phylum Streptophyta; class Pinopsida; order Pinales; family Pinaceae; genus Pinus; species Pinus taeda. Next base: position 17,062 of record APFE030199234.1, read on the forward strand.
CTTAGCACTTATTCATTTCCTCCCACTTTCAAACAACCTCAAGCTTCTACTTCTGAACAACCTGAAAAGGCCTTCTCTATTTATTCAAATCCACTCTTTGAAACAAAGGAGGGTATTCATCCATAGGTCTAGAAGATACTTCTCAAGACTCCTTTGAAATCATTCAGGAGATTCCCCCCCCTTCTTCACCTCCAACTAGTTCTTCACCCCCTCAATCACCTTTCTCAACCCCTTCTTCATCTTCTTCAACATATCCATCCACACAAACACCTCATACACCACCTCTCACTATGGCTTTCCAACCTATTATACTGGCTAGATATGAAGATTTAGTCTTACCCAGGTATAATGGAGAAATTGGTCCCTCTACTGAAGACCATCTTCAAGCCTTTTTAGACTTTGCATATAACATGAATATTGAACAAGAAAATGTTTAGATGAGGTTGTTTGTACAATCACATGAAGGAAATGTAAGAATTCAGTTTAGGTAGTTACCTGGAAATTCAAAAGATTCAATAAGATTTATCATAAAATGCCCCTTGATTGTAAACCCCCTGTAGCAACAACAAAGTCTAGATTTTCTAAAGCCTTTGGTGATGATTTTGTTCTTATGCTGAGAGAGAGAACTTCAAGAACTCTTGAAGATATGCAAACAAATGCTATTGAGGTAGACGCAAACAGGGCTACTTCAACTTCTTTGAAAGCTAAGGAGAAAAGGCCCAAAGAAAACTCAAATTGATAACAGAGGCTTCTAGTTCCTCTAAGACTAAAATTGAAGATTCAAAAATAGATGAAATAACTTCTCTTCTTAGAAATCTATCTAATAGAATTTCCAAGATTGGGACTCAACCTAGGACAATTCATCAAACGACCACCAAACCCCAAAATCAAAATCAAGGTCAATATAAAATAAATCCACAATTACAAATTCTTTAGATATCTAGTAATGATTAGCAGATTCCCATTCCTTTGTTGATAGATGATCAGCAACTTGATGATAAAACTATGACCATCACTAAAGATATAAATAATATGGATACTTCCTTTGATTAAACAGTTATTATTCCTCTTACACAACAAAATTAGATTCAAGAAGATCAAGAATCTTCACATGTTTCTAAATACCATGCCTTCTCTGAATTTTTAATTGCAAAGTTGAACAAAATATAGGACCTTGGGCCTAAACCTAGCCCCAGAAGACCTCCTAATGAAACTCTAGTAATTGAACCTCAAACAACCTTTATTCAACCATTAGAATAGTCAATTGATACTCCTCAAAATGACAAAAATGCTTTGAATACATTTAATGTTGAAAAATAGTTAGAAAGAGTTTAAATCCCAATTCCTCTTTTAGAACTTTCTAAAAACCCTGGGTATAAAAATCAGGTCTCCAAATGGATACAAAATACCTCGGTTGATGGCAAAAGTGATATCATCAGTCTGGAAGATGAAAAACCAGCAGTTGTTTTTGGCCTTAGCTCAGATATGATAGATGAAATAGTGCCTCCTTTATATGTAACTCTTAAGGCAAATGATTCCATGTTGTATAATTGTATTCTTGATTATGGAGCATCACATAACCTCATGCCAAAAACTATCATGGACCATTTGAAACTTGACATAACTAGATCCTATCATGACTTGTACACCTTTGATTCTAAAAGGGTGCCTTTCTTAGGATTGATTAAGGATTTAGTAGTCACCCTTGCCCAAATTCCAGTGAAAAGTGTAGTACTTGATATAGTTGTCATAGATATCCCTCCCAAATTTGGAATGCTCCTTTCTAGGTCTTGTTGTGCCAAATTAGAGGGAACTCTTCATATGGAAATGTCTATTCTAGTTTATGGGGGAGAACAACTAAGATTATATAGAGAGGTGAGATTTGTGCACACTATTTTCAAAACATACTAGCCAAGGAACCATCCCATTTATGCAATTCACCAAGATTTTGGTTGCTTCCAATTCTAATCAAATCAAGTGCATGAAACTCAAGTTAAAATTGAAGATGTAATTGGAATTCCAACACCAAATCAAACTGATATATGGAAACTATTTTTTGATGGCTCATGCAAAAAAGATGGATCATGAGATGGAGAAGTTTTAATATCACTAGAAAAAGAAAACATTACCCAATCATGTAAGCTTGAATTCAAAGTTACAAATAATGTGGTTGAATATGAAGCTTTCCTTTTGGGATTGCAATTAGCCAAAAGCTTAAAGGTTCAAAACTTAAGTTTTTTTACTGATTTAGAACTTATTGTCAAGCAAGTGAGAAATATTTGCTAGACTAAACACCCCATTCTTAGGTCTTACCGAATTGAAGTATGGGATTTAGTTGAAAACTTATTTGATGCTTTTAATTTGACTTATATTCCAGGAGATCTGAATATTCATGCAAATGCCTTAGTAGTTTTTGCAAGTTCTTTTAAAATTCCTACTCTACCAAATACAAGTCAATTACAAAACATCTATCCCAAAAAATCTAAAACACTGGCAGATATTTGAAGATGATGAACATTTGAAATCTTTTCTGCAAGTTGTAGATCAATTTTCTATTCTACAAATTGATGAAGATAGATCCGAAATAAATAAAAATACAAGTGAGAATGATACTTCATATTTCAATTCAAAAATTGTTGATCATAATATTATTCAATTGTCTAAAAATTTTATTCCCAAAGGCTTGATACCTTTAGAAAAATTGTTTAATCAAAATGATGTCCTCCGAAATCCTCAGTCCATTTCTTCAGAAAAAGACATAGAAGAAATTAACATTGGAACAAATGATGATGTCAAAAGCATCAAAATTTGTGCATCTCTAGACCCTGAGATTAAAACTCAATATCTTAAGTTACTTCAAAATTATAAGGATGTTTTTGCTTGGACCTATGCTAATCTAAAATCCTATGATACTTCATTAATACATCATAAGATCCTAGTGAAGCTAGAAGAAAGACCTTATCAGCAAAAACTTAGGAGGATTAATCTAGCCCTTCTACCAACTTTAGAAAAGGAAATTAAGAAAATGATAGATACCCAGATCATTCTCCCTCTTAGATATTCTAATTGGGTAGCAAATTTAGTTCATGTTAGGAAGAAAAATGGAGAAATCAGACCTTGTGTGGGCTTTAGAAATTTGAAAAAAGCATCATTAAAGGATAATTACCCTTTTCCCATAATGGATCAGTTACTTCAAATGGTTTTAGGAGCACAAAGACTTTCTATGCTTGATTTTTTTCAGGTTATAATTAGGTAAATTTTGATCCAATGGACAGGGAAAAGACAACCTTCACTACACCTTGGGGTACATTTATGTATGCTAGAATGTGATTTGGCTTATCAAATGCTGGAGCAACATTTCAGATAACTATGGATGTAGTTTTTATGGGTCAGGTAAACAAATTTTTGGTTATTTATCTTGATGACGTTATTGTTTTTTCTAAATCTAATTAGAAGCATCTAAAGCACTTGATCAAGGTTTTTGACAGGTGTAGGAAATTTGGGATATCATTGAACACTAAAAATTCTTTGTTTTCTATCAAAGAAGGAAGATTGTTGGGCCATATAATCTCAAAGGAAGGAGTGGTAATTGATCCCAAGCATGTTTTTTCCATTGAAACATTGACCTTACCTAGAAATATGAAAGAAATTCAAGCTTTTCTGGGCAAAATTATTTTTTTAAGGAGATTCATCCAAAATTATGAAGAGATTGTAAAAGATATAACTAACATGCTCCAAAAGGATTATGAATTTAAATGGACTGTCTCTTCCAAGCATGCATTTGATCATATCAAGAAAGCTATCTCTGAATCTCCCACCTTGGCCAGCCCTGCTTATACTAAACCATTCAGTATCTTTTCTTTTACCTCAGAAACAACCCTTGTTGTTGTTCTATTAAAAAAGAATGAAGATTCCCATGACCATCCCATAGCCTTTTTCAGTAAGGTTATGAGAGATTTCAAGCTTAAGTATGACATAGTCGAGAAGCAAGCCTATGCCCTCATTCAAGCCCTGAAATATTTTAGGATGTATGTCCTTCATTCACCTATTACTGCTTATGTTCCTAATGGTGTTGTAATTTTTTTTAACTCAACCTAACACTGATGGGAAGAGAGGTAAATGGATATACTTGAGTTTGATCTAACTATCAAAACTACAAAGCTAGTAAAAGGCCAAGGATTAGCCAAGCTTCTAGCTGGATCCAATTGCAAAGTGCTTGGAATCAATTCTATTTTAGAAGTACAAGGGAAGAACCCACAAGAACCTTTTTTCCTTGCACAAGGGAAGAATCCACAAGAACCTTTCCTAATTTTACAAGGGAAGAATCCACAAGAACCGTTTGTCCTTGTAGAAGGGGAGAATCCACAAGAACCTTCTCTTCAACCTGAAGAAAAGAATCGAAAAGAACCTTTACCTTCAGATCAGATCAGCCCTTTACATATAGATGACAATTTTCTATTGTCATATTGGTATCAAGACATTGTAAATTTTCTACTCCGTTTTGAATGCCTAGCATCATTCTCCAAATCCCAGTGTAAAACTCTTAAATTAAAAGCAGTCAAGTACTGCATCATAAATACAAATTTGTACTGGAAAGGTCCACTGAATATTTTGTTATTATGTTTAACAGAATAAAAAATTGAAGGAATCATTGATCAGTTTCATACAAGATTTTGTGGAGGACATTATGCTTGGAGAGAAACAACATACAATATTTTAAGGGGAGGATTTTATTGGCCAACATTGTTCTTGCAAGTAGGGGAAAAAGTCAGAGGTTTTGTTCCTTGTTAGATATTTGCTGGTAAGCAAAAACTAGTAGCTCTTCCACTAGTACCATCAGTAATCTCAACACCTTTCCTTCAATGGGGATTATATTTTGTTGGAGAGACCCATCGCACTTCAAGTAATTAGCACAGATGGAACCACACAACAATAGACTACTTCACTAAATGGGTGGAAGCAATTCGAGTAAGAAATGCTATAGATTCAATAGTAATTAAATTCATTGAATAAAATACCATATCTAGGTTTGGTTTCCTAACTCAAGTTGTCACAGATAATGCATCAACATTATGTAGTGTTAAAATGTTTGAGTTTTGCCAGAAATATAAGATTTTGTTACATCATTCAACTCCATACTACCCTCAAGGTAATGGCCTCGTAGAATCCTCAAATAAAAGTCTGATAAAGGTAATCAAAAAGACCCTAACAGATCATAAAAAGAGTTTGGACTCTCATTTAATTTATGCAGTATGGGCAAAGAGAATAACTCTAAAAAGATCTACTAGGAAATATCCTTTTCAATTAGTCTATGGAAAAGTTGCAACTTTTCCCACCAATTTGGCTTTTCGAGTTTTAAAACTCTCGCAGGACTCAACAGATGAACCTGATGATTTTTCAAGAAGGATAAATCAAATTATTGAACTAAATGAAAATAGAGATGAAGTTCAATACAAATTGAAGAAATATCAGAATAAGATGAAAATCATGTTTGACAGAAGAGCCAGGGAAAGGGGCTTTAGGGAAGGTGACCTAGTTCTAAGATGGGACTCTAGGAGGGAGGAAAAGGGAAAACATGGCAAATTTTATAACCTATAATTTGGTCCTTTAGCAATTTCGGAAGTGAAGGGAAACAACACTTTTGTGTTACAAAATCTTGAGGGACTATATTCCACTTATCCTGTAAATGGAAGGTTTCTCAAACATTTCATTCAATACTAATAATTTGGAATACATTTCATTGTAAGTTTTAAGTGAGATTTTTTTACAGCAAAGGACTCCATAGCCCGAGGAGAAGGCACATGGATCTGCAGGTTCTCTACATTCTACAGGAGAAAGCAATCCCTAGTTGGAGCCGATGTTGTAACATTTTTTGGTTTTGATAAGTTAGAAATAATTAGACAAAAAATGAAAATATATTTACAAATGTTAAGATATGACGTGGAAAAAAAGAATATTGAATAAAAAATGTTAGGAAAATATTTTGATAAATATTTCCATATCAAAGAATATGTTAGGGTAGATGCCCTAAAAAATGAAGGTAAAATAAAATGTTAGGTTAAGAAATCAACTCTGGAAGTGTTGCAAATATAAATGCCACTACTTTGTCCTAAATTTAGTTTGAAAAATAATAAGTTGTGTGCAGTTTATTTAGATGCCACACTAGGTTATTTTATCCAATTATACAGTTGCATCATAATTGGATTTGTTTTAAATTAATTCTCATAGGTAGAAAATAAATTGGCTCAACAGTTTAATCTGAGCCAATGGAGGGAATAAGGTATAGAGATAGATTGTTCATAAAAAGAAAATATTGGGTTGGTAGTTCAAATGCACTCTGAAAGGATAAGTAGAAATGTTAGGAATAGAACGGTAGGTAGAAATGTGAAAGTTTGAGATATTGGAATGGTTATTTCCTAAAGATCAAAACATTAGGAAACATATTGATGATGGGAGTTTGAATAACCAAAGTTTTGACTTTATGTTATTTCATTCATATGTTATCACTCCATTCGCTAAAACACCTGAACCCACAACCGCAACATCCACCCCTCATATTGCAACCCCACCAATCATTCCTCGTTCACACGTTAAACTCCAACCATGACACCTCTCATCTTGCACACTCCTCTGCAATCATATGGCTCATACTTCCTTTCGGCCCTCATTTGTCATCCGAAGTTTATCAGCGAGGGTCTGGGGGGGGGCCGGGGGCGAAATGGGAAGTCTTTAATACCGCCTACTATTGTGACCACCAACAACCCCCCTCTTTGTTTGATATTAGCAATAACACCAAGCAAATGGGGACCCTTAATAAAAAATCCAAACAAACATTTTATGAAAATTTTTGTATTCAACTCCTTAAAACTTTATCGCATCGCGAGAAGAGAATGAAACGTTTTCTTATGAGCATAATTAACTACGAAGAAGCGACGCGAAATTCATCGCATCGCATTCATTATGAAGCGCTCTTAAATGAAAAAACTTAAGAAATCTCCGACAGCCGTTATGCGACATCGCATATCGCAACATCGCGTAAGCAGCACACAATGATTGAATGACTAAACTTGATCTGCGATATACGATGCTGCGATCTGCGATAAATGCGATTTGCGCAAATTCGTGATCATGAATACTGCGATGACACATCTTGACGACGCAATCCGCGATGCTTAGATGCGAGTCGCAGAAATCACCCATCGCGAATTTTCCTCGGCACAGTATTCAAGGAAAGCTGTCTGTAAACCAAAATTGGGCGTGCGCCTTAAAATAAATTAATGATTGTATGCCAAAGTATTTAGGAAGGACAATTTTGTGTTTTTCAAAGAGTCAGTTCGCTATGGGTGTCATGATTATGCATTCATAAGAGCTTAAAGCTTTCATGTCAATCTTTACTATCATTACTCTTTTCCTTTGTGTAAACTGTAAGATAGGAAATAACATGAAGCAATGTGCAGGAAACATCTAAGGAAAAGGGAAAGCGTCAATGCTCAGAGAACAGAGAAGAGATCCCTTCAGAAACAGATGCCGCATGCGATAGGACCACAGATTCCAGAGTATCACTCAACAGATGTTGATGTCAATAGGCCATCTAAAGCTCAGAGTCAAAGGCGCACAAAAGCAACATGTTTACAAAAGACCCTGAAGCTTATGCCCGGTAAAGTAAAAAAGAAAAAGAAAAAGAGGCGCTAAAGAAGGAAAACGCACCAGAAAAGCCCAGAACAAAGAACGGAGGCAATTTTCGATGCAGAAAATTGTTCAGAGAGTAAAGTCCCTAACTTGTTCAGTCATTCGCAAGGTCGGAAATAGAAATAGCAAAAGCAGAATCAATTTGAGAGAAATTTGAGTTATTACCAAGTATACACGCAGTGAATACACCCCGCCAGAGGAAGATTCTCAAAAATATCTTCTAGTTTACCAGAAAGTGGTGCCAGCGCTTGTTATTTCTATTTTCATAGCTCAAACGAAAGCGGAAGGTGACCAGCCGACTCTTCCCATGCGAATGTTGCATGCTTGCAGCACTAAGGAGCAAATACAGAAATGGTTCGGAATTAGATTCAATTTTTAGAAATAGTTTTGCTTTATCAAAAGGGCGGTCATTTAAAACCATATCCTAAATTTATGTAATTAAGTTAATTAGCTAGCAGTATTTAAACCCTTCTCAGGCATTTAGAGAAGGGTCCAGAAACTTGTCAAAAACTTGTCCTCGAAACATGCACTTCTGCACCCTCAGAGGAGGTTTTGATGAATGGATGGATCGAGATTTATTGATGTTTGCATTTGATGTCTGCTACTGATGTTGCACTTTTGTACTCTTAGTAGATATTAGAACAAGTAGAGATAAATCGTTTTTGCTTGAAGCTTATGAGTAGGATTAGTCATAAATGGTACTTTTATCTCTTGGCCATTTCTGCTTATATTCTTAAAGTGATATATAGTTTTCAGTTGTTTATGTGTTATTGTATGAATGTATGAGTTACCATTTGGCACTTCTGTACGGTGGAGCCATTCATTTATGTCTGATATATGAATAACTTATTATGCGATATGCTGTTCGCAACTGTTTTGCCTAACTTCTTATGCAAAGTGGTTTATCTTAATTGATTTCTATTCTTATAATAGCTGAATGATCTTTATTACCAGTTATTGTTTGAAATCTCTTTAGATTGCATAATAGAAGAAATACACCCTAGGTTAGCGTAGATTAGATGTGTTGTTTCTCATTAGATTACAATAGCATAGAGTTAGTTTAAAAGTTTGAATTAAATTAGCTTTAAAGTACTCTTAGATCAACATCATCCAACTCTGCACACACACACACCCTTAGATTGGGAAACTGGTCCCATTATCCCCAGTCGGACCCGCTATACCAAACGGATAAGGAGCTGCCAACCAAGTTCCGGACCGGGTGGGTATCCCCCTTGTTGTCGACCCGGTTTTTGGGGCTTCAACATATTTGGCACTAGAAGGAGGGCGCGAACTATGAATGGCACCTAAATCAAAATCTAAATACCATTCTGAGAGTAAATCACCCTCATCAACTCCCCCAACTTCCCCAGTACGTTTAAATCCATAGTCAAAAGTCGCTCGAGTATTAACCGTTGCTACATACCCTAATATTTCAGACCAATCCACCATTGAACCCTCTGAAGTTCAAACTTTGATTCGCAAACTCCAGGGATTTTCTATTTTTACACTGAGGTCTGATAAATCTCAAAGCAGCGTGACTTTGCAGTACAATCTTTCTCATCCCCTGACTAGATTAAAGAGCGAAAAATTTGACATCCAGCCAACTGAATTCCCTCTCCCCACCAGGAAAAGAGCAAGGAAAACACCACAAGAGTATGACAGTGAGACTCTTTCATCTACATCGTCCATTTCAACTCCCTCACCACGAAGTCAGCCACCCACATCTTCATTCCAAACCACTCATCCATCTTCCACAACCCCTCTTCTTCAATCATCTAAGATCATAATATCTTCATCTTCCCAGCCTCAGGGATCATCCTCTGCACTTTCATTTACTAGCAGCTCAACAATGGCCCAGTCTCCATGGAACAATCCTGGAGTAGTTTTAATAACTCCACCCCTGAGCCAAATACCGGCCCATCTTGAGAAATGGCTACCCAAATTCAATCCAAAAGCAGGCATGCTAGCTGAAGAGCACATTAACAATTTCATGCTTTCTGTCAATCTTAACGGAGTTACCAACGAGGACGCTGTTGTCTGGATTTTTCCCTATACAATGCAAGGAACAGTCGGGTCATGGTACTTTTCATTACCCTCCGGGTCTATCACAAGTTGGGACATTTTTCAAAATCAATTCCTCACCAAGTTTGTTGATGACAGATCAACGACAACGTTAATCAGTGACCTATCCAATCTTAAAGCCGAGGCTAGAGAACCCATCAAAGATTTCAATTTACGGTTCAATAAAATCCTCAACAAAATTCCCACTGCTTCCCAACCTAGCGAAGAAGTACGATGTGATTGGTATATTACGGCCTTACCATCAAACTTAGCAGTCTTTGTGGATAGGGCAAATAAAACAACTTTAGTTGAAAACCTGACAGAGGCAATAGCAGTAGAGAAATGCGTAATAGCCCTGGAAAAGAGATCTGCGATAGAGGAACGCAAATCTAAAAAAGTCACCTTCAAGGAAGACCCCAAGAAGAAACAAATGAAAGATCCTTTCGATTTGGAAGGATTGCAAAAAGTATTAAAGACCATGTCAAATGAGATGATTGACATAAAAAAACAGGTGGCAGAAACGTCTTCAAAAAATCCCTACAGATCTTTTAAAAGAGGCCCTTCAATGGATGTGAAACCACCCAACGCTATCTCAAATGTCGAATCCAAAGAAGAGGAAGAGGAAGAGAGTACCACTGAAGGGCAGACCGATGACGAAGAAGTTGTGGAACTACAAGGAATGTGGGATTTCATCCTCCCACAGGAAGAAGATCAAGAAGCATTTCCGGTTAGCACATGAAGCAAAAATCAACTTGATCCTCCCCAAACTACCCCTAAGCAGAAGGGCGCAAGCCCTGCAGCAAAAGATAAAGTCGCAACAAAGAAAATAACCGGTAAAGCGACTCAATCTAGCCCAGTCCAACCAGATCAAACACCTCCATCGAGAACACTGATAGTGTCGGATGAAATGGAATACAATATTATTGATGACATGAAAAAGACTAGGGCTAATATCACTCTTTATGAATTGAGAAAATTGAAACATCAAAAGAAGATAATGATGAAATAATTACATGCCGTGCCTACTACATCTTTGCCTACAGTTGTAGCTTCCCACAACATAGGAAGACCTCCAACCAACACAATCAATAAGATTGATCCAAATGACATCGCCTTGATTGAAGGAAGATCAAGATCTCACACTCCCCCTTTTCTTCTCACTTATGAAATTTTCAATAAAAATGTGCACAATTGTTTGGTAGATTTTGGGGCTTCAACGAATATTTTACCCAGATCAATATGTGCCAAGTTGAATGTTCAACCACAAAAATCCGCAGTGCGCATAGTTCATCTTGATCGATATCAAGTCGAAGTGATTGGTGAATTTTATCAACTCACCATAAGATTGTCATCTAACCCGAAGGTATGTCAGGTTATTGACATTCTAGTAGCTGATATCCCAGAATTCTATGGCTTAATTCTTAGCAGGGATTGGTTCGAAAAACTCCATGGATACTTCTCAACCGACTGGTCACACATGTGGTTACCCTACAATGGTAAACCGAATCAAATAAAGGTTGAATGAGAGTTACACCAGAAGTACATAGTAA
>APFE030199234.1:34677-46332 GCA_000404065.3 Pinus taeda
AGGACCCATTACCTATCCATGTTTATCATAAGATGTTATGGGATTCCCAGTTCGTCCCACACTTCTATCAGATTTGTCACAGGCTTATCTTACCCTTGTATAGAATGATGTATGATGAAGATGAAGGGAAAAGAGCAAGTGCACCCAGAATAAACGAGAATAATAAAGAATTGCTCTTTAATAAATTGGACGATCAAATCAGGCAGGCAGAACAAGCAGTGGAGACAATGGCCACGCAAGCAAACATTTTTATTGACTGTGTAAATGAGAATTTACACAGGGCCAACTTAATCGAAGAGACCACCCCTGGATACCTACCAAATAAACTACGACTGGAAGCAGAAGGCGTAGGAAAAGGGAAAAGCGATCCAGGCATTGAACAGGTTAAATTGGGAATGTTACTGGGCATACTTGGTCAAGCCGCACAGTCAATGGATGAATGTGAAATGCATCATAAACGCGGCCGAAAAAGTAGTTACAGCTCTCATAGATTCTGTTTTCGCAGCCCAGCTCAATGCAGAAGTCAGCCAGCCGACTCTTCTCAAGCCCATGATGAACACTTGCATCTTTAAAGACCAAGTTCAGAAGTAGCCTTATTTTTAGAAATTTGTTTCTTTTTTCCTTTAAATTAGATTTGAAAAAGGACGGTCATTTGAAAACCGCATCCTAAATTTTATAAAGACACTATTATTAGAATTAGGAAGTAGTATTTTAACCCTTCTCATGCATTTATAGAAGGGTCCCGAAATTTGTCAAAAACTTGTCCTCGGAACATGCACTTCTGCACCCTCAGAGGAGGTTTTGATGAATGGATGGATCAAGATTTATTAATGTTTGCATTTGATGTCTGCTACTAATGTTTCACTTTTGTACTCTTAGTAGATGTTAGAACAAGTAGAGATAAATCGTTTTTGCTTGAAGTTTATGAGTAGGATTAGTCATAAATGGTACTTTTATCTCTTGGCCATTTCTGCTTATATTCTTAAAGTGATTTACAGTTTTCAGTTGTTTATATGTTATTGCATGAATGTATGAATTACCATTTGGCACTTCTGTACGGTGGAGTCATTTATTTATGTTTGATATATGAATAACTTATTATGCGATATGCTGTTCACAATTGGTTTGCCTAACTTCTTATGCAAAGTGGTTTATCTTAATTGATTTCTATTCTTATAACAGCTGAATGATATTTATTACCAGTTATTGTTTGAAATCTCTTTAGATCGCATAATAGAAGAAATACACCCCGGGTTAGCGTAGATTAGATGTGTTGTTTCTCATTAGCTTACAATAGCATAGAGTTAGTTTAAGAATCTGAAATAAATTAGCTTTAAGTACTCTTAGATCAGCATCATTCAACTCTACACACACACACACACCCTTAGATTGGGAAACTGGTCCCATTATCCCCAGTCGGACCCGCTATACCAAACGGATAAGGAGCTGCCAACCAAGGTCCAGACCGGGTGGGTATCCCTCTTGTTGTCGACCCGATTTTCGGGGCTTCAACAGAGTTCGATATTGATTTTGTTGTATCTCTGTAATTTTTGATCTCCAAGGTCTGAAATTGCATCCTATGGTAGCCCTTTGAGTCCTATTTCCAACCCTGCAAGTCTGATAAAGATTGGATTCTCCAAGGAAGAGTTATGCTAAATATCCCATGATGACCTGATTATAGACTAGTTCAATAGAGCGAAATTATACGAAGTGCCACGTGTCATTGTTTCAACCTTAGGTCCTTAAACCGATACATAGAAAACTATACACTGTCCTCTTTCTATAATGTTCTATGAAATTTCAATCTAATGCTCTGAGAAAAAGTTATGACGATTGTCCCTAGGTCACATATTTGAGATGTAATTCTGGAGCCTGCAAACACCTTAAATGTTTTGGACCATATCTTCAAAAATATAGCGAAAGGAGATCTGAAATTTGGATCCAAGCTTCATCGAGATTTCGGCTCAAATGGATTTTAATTTCAAAGTCTAGACATTCGTAGACAAAAAAATTATAGCGAAAATTGCACGATGACCTGTTTGCGATGGAATTCTGGAGCTTGCAAAAACCCTAAATTCCTCAAATCATATCTCTGAGAGTATAGCGAGACAAGATCTAAAATTCGGACCTGAGGTTAAGAACGATTTCAGGTCAAATGGGTTTCTTGTTTAGCTTCGGAAACTTTGTAGAGAAAAAATTATATTGAAAATTCCACGATGACCTGTCTGGAGCAGTGAAACTCTAGAATCCAAAGCTTTGATACCAAATGTTATGAAACCAACTCACAAAAAGATAGATCAATGACTTAGAAATCAGCTTCTTCGAGGGGGAAACCTCCTTTTCATTACACAAATGAACAATTCTTGGTTGATACAAATGACAAGACCTCCTTTTTCTATATACGAGTCTAAGGGGTCCCAAAACAATCAGAGCCTACATAACAATAATATTGTAGGGGCACAACAATAACAATAGTGGGCTTCTATGGGGCATAATAATAACAACATGGGGACTATATGGGCACAATAATACAATAAGTGGGTTGCACTAATAACAATAAGGGGTTACACTATAGTATATGGACCTAACAATAAATGCTTGATTCATGATGCCCTAAGGAAGCCTTAATCCTTATAAATGTCTTAATCCTAGAGGAAGCCTTAACATTATCCAAAACAAAAATATCTTAAAGACTAGCATGAATAAAATTATGATGAAAATTCACAAAAATAATTTTATTGGTGGTAAAATGACCTCATTTAAGGATGAAAATGGCACCAACTTATAGAGGACATTTTCCCATTTCGAATAAGCTATTACTCGCCCTCTAACTCTTCTTAGATTGGGAGATTTTTTTTGAAGATAAAATAATACATTTTTATCTTAGATGACCTAAGCCAACTTGTGTAGGCTTGTGTTCCTTGGCCAAGGGATGTGTCTTTTCATTAGAAGAGAAAATCGTATAAATACAAGTCTGAAATCATCACTTTAACCCATCAGTTTCGGTGATCAATTCAAATAAGAGGAACAAAAGAAAGAAAGGAGGCTGAAAATGACAAAAGTTTATTGTTTGGGCTGTTTTATACCATTCAAGCTAACTATACAAAGCTCAAAATTGAGGACAAGGAAAAATTCATCTAAGTTAAGACCCGAGGAGCAATTTGAAGAGAATTATTTTTGTATTGTTTTCTATTTTGGGTTGAGGGTTTTGGTATTAAAAATTTTGGCTCTATATAAGACATGCAACTCGTATTTGTGACAAACATAAAAATCAGATATTTTGTTGATATGTGAGCATATATTTGGAGGTTGGATATGTGGCAAAGGATTGTGAGATACATGAAATTTTAGACCCGAGTTTTAAATATATTTTTGGTCCTGTGGCTTACACAAAAAATTTCAGATTTGTGACATCACATTCAGACCTGTAGCTTCTCAGATTTGTGACCCTCAGACTTGTGGAATATAATGCTGAGCTCGAACATCATGTGAGCAAACTTTTTAGGAACTCAAACTTGTGATTGATGCTTGGATCTGTGGGAAAAAAAGAAGAAAAAAAAAGCTTTGGAGCCAAAATTTTGAGTGCAGCCTTGATGAAGCACAAGATCAGTCTTGTAAAGTGATTTAGGTCTCTTGTGAAGTAGTCTTCTGAGACTTATTGAAGACGCTTTGGAGCACTCCCTAAGTTACCTATAGAAGACCTCAATTGAGCAACTATTTCAGAGCATATTTTTGGAGCATACCTGTGCTAGCTTTAAAATAGTTGTTGACCTTTGTACATAACAAACTTATTGACACTTGTTGGAGCATAATATATCATATTAGAAGACCTTGGGAGTAATTTTTGAACTGTACTATTAAGCTTCCCTTGTGATCCTTGGTGAGTGTCTTAAGGCAAACTTTTGAAGATTTCTGTGTAGACCTAAAGGAAGACTTCTTAATAGACCTGAAGTAGCTTGTTGGAGACCATTTTGAAGATAACATTGAAGCAGGTTCTTGAAGATATTTTGAGGAAGCATTGAAGGTATCCAAGAGTAAGCAGGTGCTCTGTTAACTGATGACAATACAACCTTGGAGACACTTTGTGAATACAAATCTTGAAGTAGACCTAAAGAGAATATTGAGGACATCTTGTTGGAGCTAGTGTTGTTGAACATCATTTTCATAGTTTCCTTGGAGACATTAGTTGAGACCTCATAATGCATTATTTAAGGCCCTAATGATGTGACCTTGAAGAAGCTTGTTTGGGTAACATGAAGAGCAGTGGTGACACCTTCTAAGAAGACAAAGTTGTCATTGATGAGCTAAGAGATTTGGAGACCGATTGAGGGAAATGTTGAAGGTGAAGATATTGTCGGGCTTATTGCAGAAGATATTGGGAGCCTTGAAGAATCGTCGAATCCATATTAAAGATATGAAGCAGTGGGTTGGAGCCTTAGAGTATAGGTGTCCTTTAGAAGACTAGGTTGGAGCCATAGTTAATAAATAAAGTGGCTAACCCATGTTTTGCAAGGGACCACTAGTAGTTAGGGTTTTGGATGTCATTTAGCTATAAGTAATCTTAATTAGTAAAGGAAAGATCATGGAATCTTATTGTAATTGAGCTCTGCTCTATTGGAGATTTCTCCCTCGAAGATGCAAGTGAACATTGAATCTGATTCTGAATATTAAAATACTTTATAGTTTTTCTCATTTCATGTGATTATTCTGTGTTTTGGGCTATATTTCTTTGTATTTATGGTATTTTTGATTTCTCACAGGTCAATAGTATGACAATGAGATGATTCCAACACAACTTGAATCATGCCAACCAAAGTCCGTATGAAGAAGATATGGTAGTTTGAAGATTTTGACCAATGGGCAAAAAGTCAAAGGGTGATGTCGCATGTCCTGGAGTTGATAGGTGGCATGTTTTGGAATTGACACATGGCACAACGTGCAGTTGACATGTGGTTTTGAGTTGGCATGCTAATGTGGAAAATTGACATGATGTGTACCAATGGAAGACTGACATGTG
Source organism: Pinus taeda (assembly GCA_000404065.3). NCBI lineage: Eukaryota > Viridiplantae > Streptophyta > Pinopsida > Pinales > Pinaceae > Pinus > Pinus taeda. The sequence continues at coordinate 39,695 of APFE030199234.1, forward strand.
GTCCAATCAGAGGATGCCAAATGGCAAGTCAAGAAATGAGCCACCATTTTGTTAAAAGGTTTAGTTTAACGAAATTACACTGGCAGGTTTTGAGCACGTGACATCCAGGTTACAAGGCAGACAACTCCACCAATGAGCCACACATTTGTTTATTATAATAATGGATGCAACTATATTTAAAGTTTAGTTGTAGTGGATTTAAAAAAGGAGGGAAGGCCTTGGGTTTGACCCTGCGACCTCCTAGGATTGTCAATGAATTACCACAACAAACTGGTCACGTGGTGATGTATCATTAGGATCCATTTGATGCAACAACACCAATGAAATATTATATTGCAGGCCATTGTACCATGTTTTTAATTGGGCCGATCATTTTTATGTGGTCAAACGATTCCTCCATACCATAACCAAAATCGATTGCATGTTAATTTGTTTGGATATGGATATAAATATGTTATATAACTTTTGACAGGATATTGTGATTGGACCATGTGTATGGCATCGTAACCAATGCGCCAGAAAAAATATTTTCCGGTCAATATATTTTTAACCATATACTACATATTATATGGTTGTTATAACATACATGTTATTTTTATTATCGCTGTTGAGTATAACAATGGGGTGCAACCTCTGTGGGCTTGACCCTGGGGCCACAGATCCCCAATGTTATATATATGTAAAAGATTTTCCATTGAGCCATAAGTATTGTGGTTGTAAAGTGTAGGGTGTTGAAAGGTTTTTGAGATGAGTTGAAACCTATGTTTATTTTGTAATAAAAGTGTGTTGGAACTCGTTTTTATAGCAACAAAAGGAGCTTTTTGGTGGAATTCGGAGGCCACTTCCTGGTAGCAAAGAGCTCATTTGTAGTAGGCTTTTGGAGGCCTATTTTCTTATTGTAATTGTAAATTTGGGAGAATTAATAAAGAGGCCACTCCCTTGAAGGCAAGACTATGAGATGTAGTCCACACTATATGAACTCTGTTATCAATTGGTTTTGTTCCTACTTTCTTTTTATCTCTATCTTTTACATTTCGTATTTATTTGCAAATTCATCTAAGTCTTTCATGATTGATATGATTGTAAGTTGGTTTATTTTAATCAATCATGTTTGAAATTTTTTACAAGCTAAGTCACTTTACAATATCCTAGATAAAAAAGGGAAGAAACTTTCAAGGTCTCCAAGAAGAGAAGGAAGAACAAGCAAAAGTAAAAATCAAGCTCTAGCTATAGTGATGATTTAGATGATGAAGAAGAAGCTAAATTTTTGAGAAAGTTGAAAAGAGGAACTGGAAAATATAAAGTTAAAATTCCTTTAAAATGTTTTGAATGTGGTAGAACCACTACTATTCTTCTAAATGTCCATTTTTCAAAGGGATTAGATAGTGATAAATAATAAATTTACAAGAAAGAAAATAAATATAAAAAATAAACAAAGGAAAGAACAAGGGAAACTTATTATAGAATAATATTTATTCAAGAGAAGATAGTAGCTCATTTGAGGAGGATGATGATAGTGACCATGATATTGATAGAGTGCTCTTCATGGCATTAGATACTCAAAATGAAATTCGAGAAAACTATGGAGGCAATCATGAAGAGGAAGAATGAGAAGTGGATCTTGAGGTAGAATTGATTAGTGCCTTAAGTGATTTTAGAAGAACAAGAAAGAAAATTCTCATACTCGAGGAAGAGGTAAAAAAATTAAAATAATGTTTACAAAGTCTTGGTAGAAACTCTAAAGAGACAAAGTAGGCCATTATAAATTTGAAAATACAATTAGAAGTAGCCAAAGTGATTGAAGAAACACTCAAGATACAACTAGAAGAGGTGAGAATAAATGGGAATGTAGAAGCTGAGATAGTCTCCTTGAGTAAGGAACTATAGAAGAAGGATATCCAACATAACTTTGACAATAATACCATAACGCAGGATGAAATCATCAACACCCAGAAACCATTCAATTATAGTTCTAGACTAGGATATAAACAAAATAATACTGATAAAGGTTGAAGTTCTATGATGACAGGAAATGAAGCAAAGCAAGGAAGATACATTGATGCGCTCAAAGGTCCTATCGAGAACAAAAAATACAAGCCACTAAAGGAGAACACACAACTAGCAATGAAGAATATTCAAGAAGAATATCCTGGCTTCACAAGGACAACACCATCAAAATGACCACCTACACTTAGGTACCAAAATATTTTTCTTGGAGTGTGTTATTATTGTAATACTTTTTGGCATAAGGCTATAAAATATAGAACCTATAAAAGGGGTAGAAGTACAATAAATAGCTATGAAAATCTAAATAACTACTATGAAGGCAACTATTGTAAAAAATATCATGAGGTTTTCAACATAGATTATAACAATTTTGGTGTTGTTAGTTGTGAAATTGAATGTTACAAATGCAAAAATTTTGGACACAACCATAAATTATTGAAGAAATTTAATAGTTCCTTCAAGGGAAACTAGGAAGGTTCCTGTCCATCATATGGGGGAATAACCAAGAACTTGGAAAGAGAAGTAATAATATTTGAAGGTTGAGGAATGAGGACTTGCTCTACAAGCCCAAAGAAAAAAAAGTAAATGGTATATTGATAGTGGATGCTAAAAGCATATGATTGGAGACAAAATAGATTTGTTGTAGGTTTTAACCCTGTACAGAAATTACTTGCATACGAATCCTAAAAACAAAAAATAAACAATGGTGAGAGCATACAACATAAAACATATATACATAGAAATTTTCCCTTGGATCCCAAAACTAGGACTACCAGATTGATTTTTCATTATATTCCTTTCAATGTTACAATACATATATATACATGCTAAAGCATCCATAAAACCCAATCCATTAACCATGGATTAGAACATAACCGTAGCTCCCTTGACTGGATCTACAAAATACCATGGACAGTAAACCATCATTCCCAAAACCATGTGCGAAATCTATGCACAAAACCATAGGTAGGTCTGCCCACCTACTATAGGGTCCAAAAAGAATATAACACAACCGAACATTTGTAAGAATGAAGAAATAAAAAGAAGGATTTTTCACTTTTGGGAATGATATCTCTACCAAATTATAGGGAAATGAACAATTATTCTTGGAAGGAAAGATGCAGTGGTAGAAAATATTTTACTTGTTGAAGATATAAAGCATAATCTGCGAACTTTTAGCCAAATGTGTGATTAGGAACACACTTCTATTAAATTAAAAAGAATGTGAAATAAGAAAGGAAGGATTAGGGAACTTAGTTGCATCAACAATAAGAACTCCAAACAACATATATATCATAAATGGGATTAGAAAGAAAAGATATTTCCTAGGAAAGGAAGATGAAAGTTGGATTTGGCATAATATATTGGGGCATATACACTTTGAATATATTTTCAAGATTATCAAGAAGAAAGTTGTAAGTGATATGCTTGAAATTACAAAACCTTCAAATACTATGTGCAATTATTGTTGTTGGGTAGCAGCCCCCCCCACAACATGTTTTTGGGGCTTAAAGCCTAAGTTTTGGTTAATGTAATGTAAAGACTCTGCAAAGTACAGGCGTGGAGTGTGAAAGTATGGGATGAGCCATAGGGTTGTCCGCCCTAAAAATTGTAATATAATGTAAAGTTGTGTCAGCCTATCCATGGGTCGCCGACCATGGGATTGTATAAATAGAGCGAGGCTCTAAGTGTAAAGGTAGTGTTTTGGAAAGCAAGTAATAGATAGATGCAAATGCATGGTTAGAGGATAGAAGTGGATCTGAAGTGTATTGGGTCGTAGTCATAGGAAGAGGCTCTGCAGCTGAGTGCACAAAGGCCTAGTAGAGTCCGCAACTGAGTGCACGGACCCCTGCAGCTGAGTGTGCAGAGGCCTAGTAGAGTCCGCAATTGAGTGCGCGGACCCCTGTAGCTGAGTGCGCAGGGCGGAGTCGGGTCTGTATTGGACTGAAATTGAAAAGGATTATTAATAAAGATAAGTTTGACTCAGCATATTGTGCATCTATTTCGTGGATCTGTATTTTGATGTTATGCGTTAATTGTATCTATTTATTTATATGCACACACTTGATAAACATTGGTATGAATGCTTATGTATGAAAAGATTCTAAGTAATTAGTGAACAAAACCTAATTAAGGAAGACTTGAGTAATTAACATGGCTCGCGCTACGGCTAGAGTTGCACGAAGGATGCAAGGGGCTGGCTAGTGCGCGTAGCCTAGTAAGCACGAAGGTTGAATCACGTCCCTGTCGCCCCATATCAGACATCCCCAGGGTCCGGAAACCTAGTTCCAACACCCTCCCATACTACTTCGGGTGAGACCTTAGTCCGCGCTCCACGGAATGTTGCCGAAAGGGCCAATAGTACCGGGATTTGCTTGGCTAAATCACTTCTGAACCTGGGTCAGGCCCCATGCAGCCAACAAATGGTTCCATTGTCGGGACCGAGATTTGCCTAAGGGATGTCTGATGTCATGCCACTAGAACCAAACAAAGAAGGAAATTGAAGAGTGGTGGGACAAGAAGATTCGCGAGTTCGAGACACAGGAAAACAAAACTCTGCAAGTATCTGAGAAAAAGTGGCTGGATCGCTACGTGTATATGGAAATCCATGAGATTTTCTTTGCATCATTTCCTTCTGAACTGTATGAGTGGATCGCAAGGCTAGCCGATAGCTAGGGAAGGTGTAGGCTCGACCAACCGATAATGTGGACTTTAGAATTAGTACGCAGACTAGAGGCATTAGAAGATAAGATCGCGTGAGCTGTGGACCATTGAATCGACTGGATAATTGGGAGATTTATCATTGAGTTTGCGGTAGACATGACCATGAGTTATAATGAATCAGAACGATGCTTCTGTTTGGTCAATTTAGTATGTCCTAAATTGCTATTTAAAATGTCAATCTAGGAGTCGTAAACTGATGAAGTGAAGTGCACTGTATGTGCAAGATAACCTTTTCCTTAGTCTTTTGTCGTTTTTGAGTTTTTAGTTTGTTTTTGGGTTTATCTTCTGTGGATTCCCTAGTGTGAGATGGGGAAATTGAAAATGAAGTGTGGATGGTGATTTCTATAATGATTTTCCAAACTTAAAAGTTCTCAAAAAGAAAGTTTCCAAACTGACTGTAATGAAATCAATTCTCAAAAAGAATTAAATGCACCAAAACAATGAACTAGTGACAATGGCCCAGTATCCTTACTGCTGTATGAAAAAGAAAATAAAATCTGAACTTAAAGCAACTCAAAGACTGAAAGCAAAGCAAACTAAATCACACTACTTCAACCCATACTCTGACCCTTCACCTTTCGACTCAGTTTGGCTATAGGAAGTAATCATAAACAAGCTGAGTATTATGATATCTAAATTGTAGGAAATTAAATTGCATAAAAGGAAACTAAGATTTAACTACTCATTCATATTTCAACTCTTGAAAATGACATAAGTAATTCAATCTCTAACTTGTAGGAAAGCAAACTAGATCACACTGCTTCAAGTAATATTCTGGTTCCTTACTAATTGAGTCGCTTGGCTATATAAAGGAAACCATAAACAGGTAAGTAATATGATGTCTAAATGGCAGAAAAGTAACTAAGCAAAACAAAACTTGAAAGAAATGACAATGTTGGAATTAAAATTAATAAATGAAAATCAGCAGAAAGGACAAGATGATCTCATGTCAGTAGCTATCAAAAATATGTAAATTTTCCCGGGCTACTTACAACAACCTGTAAAAGAAACACTGATCAGCTTAACAGTTATGAAGAAAACATAAAATATGGACAGTGATGAACATTATAACAACATAAAATATATACAAGTAATGACTACAAAAACAATAAACAAAAGCAAGTAAGAAACTATACAAAGCTTTGGTGTACAGGGGCCCTTTGTCACCTCAGCTAGCCAACTACTTAATCACAAATTAGATTCAGGAACACTGTCTTCTCATATATTGAACTGCAGAAATAAAGCAAAGGAAAGTACAACACAGTGGGCTGAAACAAAAGTCAAAATTACAACTTAAAGACTAACTATCCAGCGTATATCAACGCATTATTTATAAGTGCAAATGCTAATAACTAATTCCTAGATTTTGTGCTACCAAGAGACACGTAAATCTCCATGGCCTAAGATTTAGCGTGATGGTCATTACGGAAGTTGAATCCATGGAGTGGTGGCTGCTTGATTCGGTTCACAGGTTGATCGACAGTTGTACCAATACCTCCAGAAATGAAGGATCATGCCATGCAATCCTTCACATGTGCCAAAACAGAGTCGTGCCACCGCAAAATTCCTCATTTGGCCCTTCTTTTGACTGTCGTTGACCATGACCGTTTATGAGCGATTTGGCTGATTTGAGAGGACACACTCCATGTACACGTCACTTGCATCCTACCCATGTGGCTGGTTTCTCCATTGGACACCTGTAGCATAGCTTTTGACAAAATGGCTGCGGAGACTTGGGCTGGCTGCGGAAAGTGACAAGTTTCCGCAGTTGTTTGAAAAAAAAAATATAAACCAAACAACAGTCAGAAACATAGTTAGGAAACCATTTCATGAGCTCTTTTTAGCCTAATATGCAATGATTTGACAGCTGGGTGGATGAAGTAAATGGAAAAAGAAGGCTGAAAGGG
>APFE030199234.1:66518-113125 GCA_000404065.3 Pinus taeda
GTAATTCAATCTCTAACTTGCAGGAAAGCAAACTAGATCACACTACTTCAAGTAATATTCTGATTCCTTACTAATTGAGTCGCTTGGCTATAGAAAGGAAATCATAAACAGGTAAGTACTATGATGTCTAAATGGCAGAAAAGTAATTAAGCAAAACAAAACTTGAAAGAAATGACAATGCTGGAATTAAACTTAATAAATGAAAATCAACAGAAAGGACAAGATGATCTCATGTCAGTAGCTATAAAAAATATGTAAATTTGCCCGAGCTACCTACAACATCCTGTAAAAGAAACACTGATTAGCTTAATAGTTATGAAGAAAACATAAAATATGGACAATGATGAACATTATAACAACATAAAATATATACAAGTAATGACTACAAAAACAGTAAACAAAAGCAAGTAAGAAACTATACAAAGATTTGGTGTACAAGGTCCCTCTGTCACCTCAGCCAGCCAACTACTTAATCACAAATTGGATTCAGGAACGCTGTCTTCTCATATATTGAATTGCAGAATTAAAGCAAAGGAAAGTACAACACAGTGGGATAAAACAACAATCAAAATTACAACTTAAAGACTAACTATCCAACGTATATCAACGCGTTATTTATAAGTGCAAATGCTAATAACTAATTCCTAGATTTTGTGCTGCCAAGAGACATGTAAATCTCCACGGCCTGAGATTTAGCGTGATGGTCATTACGACAGTTGAATCCATGGAGTGGTGGCTGCTTGATTCGGTTCACAGGCTGATCGAAAGTTGTACCAATACCTCCAGAAATGAAGGATCGTGCCACGCAATCCTTCACGTGTGCCAAAACAGAGCCGTGCCACCACAAAATTCCTTATTTGGCCCTTCCTTTGACCGTTGTTGACCATGATCGTTTATGAGTGATTTGGTTGATCTGAGAGGACACACTCCATGTACACGTCACCTGCATCCTGCCCATATGGCTGGTTTCTCCATTGGACACCTATAGCATAGATTTTGACAAAATGGCTACGGAAACTTGAGCTGGCTGCGGAAAATGACAAGTTTCCGCAGCTGTTTGAGCAAAAAAATCTAAACCAAACAACAGTCAGAAACATAGTTAGGAAACCATTTCATGAGCTCTTTTTAGCTTAATATGCAATGATTTGATAGCTGGGTGGATGAAGTAAATGGAAATAGAAGGCTGAAAGGGTATATAGGGAAGTGCAGGTTTGGGACTCAACAACTTCCTCAAAGGACCGCGAGGTAAGTATATTAAGTCTTTAAATACTTGGATTAAGATTCTATTGTGTGAAAAGAGGGTCATGTGAATACATTAATGTTTGGGACAACGCGTAGCGGAAATATCTACAAAAGAAACGAAGAATTAGGAAACAATCCCTTAATTTCACCTCCACGAGAGAGAAAGGAAGAGCTCGCTAAGGTCTCTCCGAGAAGCACGGTCAATTTGATAAGGCAACGCATTCTGCAGTTACCACCTCCACCCATGCTACCACCCATTTCACCTCCCTCACCTCCATCTCCACCCACTCCACTTCCACCACCTCCATCGTTCAGTATGGTGAGCGCAATCAAACTACCAGTATTCAGAGGGGTAGGGAATGAAGATCCGAACCAATTCTTGTTTGTGGTAAGAGCAGTATAGGAACCGTAAGGTGTCACGGATGAAAATATTCAAAAGGCTACATTGGTGAGGTGCTGAAGGATCGCGCATTGACATGGTATATCAAGCACTCTATCGACCACGAAAACGCACGGATAACAGAGATCTAGAATGCGTTGAACAGAGAATTTAGCCGGCCGAAATAAAAAACACAATCAATAATCGGGTTTAAAGATATCGCGATGCTTCTAGGTGAGATCCCCTGGGATTTGGACCAAATACTGAAGAGTACAATCCACAAGGCCGAAATGACGCTAATGGATGCACAACATCGCGCATGGTTTGTGGCTTCTTTGACACCCCACTTGAGGAAGACATTCCCACAACAAAAAATTTCCACACAGGCCAAAGCATTGGAAATGGTGATGAGGTTGCATGAGACCCCGATACAAGAACCTAGGTTGGGAGTTCAACAAATCTATGCACAACTACAAAATCTATGCCTGGAAATGCAAAGTTTGAAGCAGGATAGGGCATCGCGGCCAGAGGTGCGTGAGGAAGTATGGTGCATAAAATGCAAAAGCCAGGGCCATGACAAGGATCACTGTCTAGTGTTTGTGAACTATTTGGCAGGAGGGAGGCCAACGCTGTTGAGACCAGAGGCATAGGCAGGGCTTAGTGCGACACCCACGTTATGGTGCACAATCTGTCATATAGGAGGAAAACACACAATGGATAATTTTCATTTGTTGCAGAAGTATACACCGACACCCTAACAACTGTTTTGTAATTTCTGTAGGTCGGTAGGCCACGACGAGCGCACTTGTCGCAGCTATGAGCTAATGATGGATCAGACCCCAGCCTATAGGATGCAGACAGAAACACGAGCCCTCGACCCAACTGCAGGGATGGTGCGCATTGGATTTTAGGGGCAAGGTAGAGGACGAGGAGGAATGGGACTGGGAAGGGGCCACGGACAGTTAATTTGTTACAATTGCGGAGGACCAGGGCACTATGCCCATGATTGTACCAACCCGACAAGGATATCCTATTCATATTGTGCTTAGTTTGATCATGAAACAATAGATTGTCCTACGTTGATCACACAGACACGCGAAAAAGGGGTATTCCATCCTCCTTCGACTCAGAATATACAAATGATGAGGTCTGAACCACACGAAGAAGACCCGAATGTGAACATGATGCTCAGAAGTGGTGCGACCACGGGGGAGGATAAGGGGAAGCAGCCCGAGGGAGATACATGGGTTCACAAGGCTCCTACAAAGGAACCTGCGTTTGACTTAGAATGTGCAAAGGAGACGTTCATGGAAGCTAAGAAGAGCTCCGTGGAGGCCTCTACTTTAGGTAATAAGGATCAAATAGAGCCAAGAATGGATCCTTCAATGCTCACTACCTTTCTGGAGGCATGCATGAAACTACTAGGCGACAACAAGGCAATTAAGGGACTACAAGAGCTGATCAACAGGTGCGCCGGGTCAGGAGAACCACGCGTAGTTCGGAATTTGGGAACGCATGCATTACGCACCGGGAGGGAAATGAGATTGACTACTCAGATTGGTAAGTATGAAATGGATCATGTAATCCTAAATCTGGGTTCGGATGTGAATGTGTTACCGAAGCAAACATGGGAACACATGGGCAGGGCTGCATTACAGTGGTCCCCTATTCAGTTATGAATGACAAACCAACAAAAGATTTTTCCCATGGAGAGGCTGCAAGGGGTAACAGTTGATATTGAAGGCGCGAGCACACATACAAATTTTGAAGTGATAGAGATTGTCGATGACAACAATCCCTATCCCATGCTATTAGGAATATACTAGGCCACTGATATGAACAGAGTCATCAACCTGAAGGAGTGGAAGATGATATTCGAGAAAAAGTCACTACACGTAGTACTCCCACTGGACCCAAATGAAGGAGTGCGCTATACTGAACCAGTGCGTGACGATGAGCTGGATTGTATCTATAAGATAACTACGCGAGACCAGGATTAGGTGAATCCGACTGCAGATGAGAGAATCTCGTGGGAGCACGAAATCTCTTGCACTTCAGATTTAGACAAAGAAGTAGAACAATTGTAGAATTGATTGAATGAAGTGACAACGCTGATTGCAACATGATGATTAGATCACTGCATTTCATAACAACAGAGGCCCGAGAGCTGCCAACATATGATGGATTGATAGCGGTGGATGAATTCTTGAGCAAGTTTGAAAGCGCAGTACCCGAACAACAGTGGTTCGATGCGTTGAAGTGGGCGTTGCGCACAACACTTGCACGTTGGTGGGGAACACACCAAGGAAGTTTTGACGACTGGTGCGGATGTAGAAGGACGATGCACCTATGATTTGGGACACCGCAGCTACGGTTAGAAGACAAATATGATGGACGAGATGACCCGTGCGTGCACCTCAAAAAATGGGCCAAGGCATATGGGGAAGAACCACAGCCTGAATGGGTACATTTATTCTACCATACCATGGAAGTCATACCCATGTACTGAGACAGAACTCCGACATGGTACGGGTGAATGGGATGTCTTGTGCGAGGGACTTTTGTTAACATTCACATTTGAAGACCGGTAGTCAGATAAAGTTGATGACGCGCTGCAAGCAGTAAAAGCTGCCATCTTCAAAATACCACAGGAGCCACTGGAAATGCTTCAACTAGCATGGTTGACCCAACTAAGCAGCGCCTTAGAATGTTATAACGTGCAGGTAGAGGAAGATGATGACGACCCCCGAAATATTAATATTCCAGAAACCGAAGGCTGTCGCGATGTTCGAGGACTATCAATTGAGGATCCCGACATCACCGCGCCGCTAAAAACAAAGTAGGTAAACATTGGCATAGAAGCGGAGCCAAAGTATGTGATGCTCAGGGAATATTGGGACAATGCTACAGTAGATAAGGTTGACGATTTAATCCACGAATATCAAGACTTGTTCCTGATCAAAATCACAGACTTAAAGGGGATCATTGGCGACTTAGGGTAGATGAAGATCACTCTGAAACTGGATACGAAGCCAGTTAAGTAACGACCTTACCGCTTGAATCCAAAGTATAAAGAAAAGGTTCGTGACAAATTAGACAAAATGCTGACAGCCGGAATTATCGAACCAGTGGAAGAATCTGACTGGGTGAGTCCTATGGTAGTGCGGGAGAAAAAACAAAAGGGCGAAATAAGAATATGCATGGACCTCAGGAAGCTTAATGACGCCTGTGTTCATGATCCATTCTCGATACCATTCGTAGATGAAGTATTGGAGAATGTTGGTGGTTAGGAAGCTTACTCATTCACAGATGGCTTCTTAGGGTACCATCAAATCAAGATCACGCTAGAAGATAGGAGCAAAACAACCTTCACGATGGAATGGGGCTACTTTCAATACACCATTATGTCCTTTGGAATAGAGAATGCGCCAACGATATTTTCGCGTATAGTGGTGGCCACATTCAAGGAATACATCCAAAAGTTCTTGGAGGTTTATCTGGATGATCGGACGGTTTTTGGGTTAATTAAAAACCATGCATCGAGCTTATGTTTGATGCTGGATACTTGTTTCCGACACCAAATTGCGTTGAACCTTAAAAAGTGCACGTTCCTCATTCCCTTTGGAAACCTTCTAGGCCATGTGGTCTGAAAACAAGGCCTGATGGTTGACCCTACAAAGATTGCTGCTATTCTGAATCTGGAAGCACCGCGAAGTGTCAAACAACTACGCACTACTTTGGGGCACATTGGTTACTATCGAAAGTTTATGAAGAGCTATGCCCAAATAACAACGCCAATGGAAAAACTATTGAAAAAAGCTTCTACATATTGTTGGAATGATGATTGCATGAAAAGTTTGGATGTTCTCAAAGAGAAATTGGCATCCGATCCCATCCTAGTCTTCCCAAAATGGGACATGGAATTTAATGTACATGTTGATGCATCGTGTATTGCGGTGGGAGTTGTACTCACGCAGGAAGGCACAGAAGGTGTGGATCTACCGATTGCATTTGTGAGTTAACAACTGTCCAAAGCTGAAAAGAACTACTCTACTACTGAGTGCGAAGGGTTGGTAATGGTGTATGCATTCCAGAAATACCGACACTATTTACTTGGCAGACACTTCAAGATGTATATCGATCATTCTGCATTGAAATACTTAGTGAACAAGCCTGTGTTGGTGATCCGAATTGGATCCTTAAACAAGTTTCCATGACTATTTTCAAATTATGTCAAGCTTCAAAAATCTTCTGAATATCGAGCTTATTAGAAAAAACCTCTGGACAATGGCAATTTGTGGCTAGCACGGAACAATGATGACCTTCAGTCAAAGCGCGCTGATCGTTGCCCATGGTGACTGCGCATTGGAAAAAATTGGCAAATGGAAGGTCAAATCCAAAAACAGAGGCATTTTTTGATATGCGATTAGCGCTAAAGCATTAATCATGTATCGCAGGGCGTCCCCCTTAGTAAAGGAAAGCCCCAAGGGCTCGATCACAAGGAAAGGCATGAAATCGTGTGGAAACCGCCGATTCTGTCAGAATGTGGGTCCCATGTCAAAAATCGGCAGGATATCGCAAGCATTTCAAGCGGTAAGTGGGTTCGACCGAGTCCTGCAAGATTCCATACACTGGGTGACGCGTGTCCAGCGGATGAGAGAGAAAACCACTTACATCATGCGAGTAATGGTCACACAACTTACCCGTGTGATATGAGTGAAGACCGTAGGATCTGGAGGCTCCAGATCGAAGGTGGAGAATTGATCCAATGGATGACTGGATTTGACGAGGAAATAGGCTGAGTCATATAAGATTTGAGGTCCGGCATGACCACCAAGTTGGCAGAGAAACCAGTTTCACGGGCAATCTTGGAGTAATAGAAATAACAACTGTTCAAAGAGAAATGAAACTCAGTTCATGAAGAAACATGTGGCCACCTCTCCGTGAAGCGTTACTGTGATGATGACGCAGAGCAGGGGAACTCAAGTGGATGGAGGCAGGAGATCCAGAGAGTCGGGAAGAGGACACAAACAGTCAGGGAACCAATTGGTTTTAAGCCACGAATAAGCAGAGAGTGAAGTGAGAAAAAAGATAGAAGCAAATTGCAGAGAACATAGAAGCTGAGCTGACCTGCAGACAAAGGCAACATCGAGCAGATAGAGATAGAGATAGAGACAGAGAGAATCCGAGAGTCTGTGAACTCTAGAGAAGGCTTGAGAGGTTCAAGCAACTCTTCTATGTATACCTGTCAGGTATTGAGTACCGAATTGGACTCATACCACTGAGACCAACTGAGGTTGAGATTCAGTAAGGGGAGTATGTGTACTCTAGAGACTTGGGGAATCCAAGTACAATCCTTTTGATCATCATCTGTTAAAGTGAGACTCAAATTGAGCTCCTTATTGTAACAAAAAACTCTGCTTTAAGACACAATAGAAAGGCCACCAGTGAAGGCTGGACCAGGAGACGTAGCCCAGGAGGATTGGGTGAACTCCTTATTAAATTTGTTGTGTTTTTGTGTTTTCTTACTGTGTTTCTCTTACTGTTTCAGTGTCTATTTATTTCGCAATCTTATCGATCCGTTACATAAAATAACATAGGCACACCTCCAACACTCGAGTCTATAATACCTTCATTAATTCACTGAGGTCATCTATGGGTGGTTTCATATCAAGTGGTATCAGAGCTATATGTTGTTAAGGTTAGACAAGCTTGTGCTAGATTTTGTTGTTGAATGCTAACTAGATCAAAGCTTAAATTAGGAGAAGGAGAGTTGGTTGAAACTAACCCAGAAATTGGAAGAGTCTATTTCAAGAAGAAAATGTCAGAAGAAAATCCCTTGGAATTAGATCCCCAGTTCATGGATAGTTTTACGACCTTGAATTCAATGGTGGAAGAAATGTGTAGGGACTTTAGGAAACATAAAGATGAAGATCTATCAGGCTCCAAACAAGATAAAGGAGAAGAAGAGTCTCTCCTCCATGACCACTCAAAAGGCAAAGGGAAAGAAGAAAAATTTCTCACACCTCCTAATAGCCCTGAAAGTAAAAAGAAGACATCTCAGATTAAATTAGATGTTAAATTTGATTTACCAATACATGACGGAGAGTTGAATGCAGAGAAGCTGAATAATTGGATCAGACAAATTGATGTTTATTGAAGAGTGTAGAGTATTGACTCAGACAAGAGTAAGATTCAGCTGGCCAGCCTACGCCTTGGAGGCACTGCCTTGGTATAGTGGGAAGGCAGGACACAAGCTGACATGAAGAAAGATGGTAAGATGGTAAGATTGAGCTATTTGGCCATTCATAAACTATGATAAGATTCTTTTTTTTGGAGTGAATTTGTTTCTGAAATCAAAAATCAGTTCTATCCACTAGCTTACATGCAAAAAGCCATGATGAGCTGGCAAACTCTTCGCCAATTGAAAGGGAAAAGTGTACAAGGTTACACCCAAGAATTTAGGAAAAGAGCTTTGATCCTAGGAATTTCATTAGACTCACCTGAGACTTTGTTGAAGTACAAAGGTGGTCTACACAGCTACATGAGGCACACTATCCTCATGTTTAATCCCACTAGTATAGATGAGGTATCTGTTGAAGCTACACATCTAGAAGCTAGAGGAAAGAATGGGAACCCAGAAGTTGGGGGATCATCCAAGCCCATTGCAAGCAAGAATAAGGAGAAAAGAAAACAGAAATGGAAAGAGAGGAAGACCAGCACTACACAGAAGAGCAAGTCTTCATGCACTCACTATAAGAAGGATGGGCATGATGATGAGCACTGTTGGATCCTGCATTTGGAGCTGAGACCTAAGAAGTCCGAGGGAAAGAAGAAGACGAATGCTGCAGTTATTCAGAAAGATTTGCGGTTGGACTCAGGAGATGAAACAAACATTGTAGCCACAGGTATACAAGGTAAAAATTCTGAAGCATCTACTAGTAATTCTACACAATCTACTAATAATGAAGAAAATGAGAGAAAAAGACATGAGCTTTTCCTTATTCGAGTTATTTCCAAGCATCAAAAGATTGATACTTTGTTTGATAGTGGCTCACAAGTAAATTTAATTTCTGAAGCAATTGTAAAGTAGTTGGGATTACTGACTACACCTCACAAGAAACCATACCCATTAGGTTGGTTAAGTGATAAAACACAACTACAAGTGACTAGACAATGTAAACTTAAGTTTTCTTTTGGGTCAACATTTGTAGATGAGGTTGAGTTAGACATAGTTCCTTTGGATATATGTGGAATTGTTTTGGGAAGTCCCTACTTGTATGATAGAAAAGCTATTTTCTATAGAGCTAAGAACAAGTATCTCCTCGTTAAAGATGGAATCGCATATATTGTAAGAGATCATAAGCTCAGGAATAATTATACTCTCATAAACTCAGGGCAGATGAAATGAATTGTAAATTCATGCAAACAATTTTTATTGATGGTTGTAAAGGAAAAGAAACCTGATAAAACCAATGTATTTGAGGGTTGTGATACTAAACAACATGCTGATTTAGAGAAAGTTGTTTCAAAATATGATATCTTGTTTCAGGAACCTAAAGGTCTGCCACCCAAAAAGGAAATAGTGCGTGATATTAATTTGCAGCAAGATGCTCCATTGCCTAACATCAGAATGTACAGGTTTTCTGCTTTAGAGAATGTAGAAATCAAGAAGCAGGTGCAGGAGTTGCTCAAGAAGGGGTTCATCAAACGTAGCACATCACCATGTGGGTCTCCAATCGTTTTGGTGAGAAAGAAAGATGGCTCATGGAGAATGTGCATTGATTATCGAGCACTGAATAAGATAACAATAAAAAATCGTTATCCTCTTCCTCGCATAGATGATCTGTTAGATCAATTAAAGGAAGCTGTTTACTTTTCCAAGTTAGACTTGCATAGTGGATATCATCACGTCAGAGTTGCAGAACAAGATGCATGGAAGACTGCTTTCAAAACAAAGTAGGGATTGTATGAGTGGCTGGTTATGCCTTTTGGCTTAACTAATGCTCCTGCTACTTTCATGAGAATAATGAATGATGTACTCAGACCTTTTCTTGATGATTTTGTTATTGTATATCTGGATGACATTATTATATTTAACAAAACATGGGAAGAACACTTAAAGCATGTTAAGCAGACACTAGATGTTTTGAAAAGAGAAAAAATTTATGTTAGACTTTCAAAATGTGAATTTGGAAAAACATCTTTGAATTATTTGGGACATACAGTAGGGGGTGGTGAATTGAAGATAGATCCCTCTAAGGTGGCAGTTATTGTAAACTGGCCGAAACCCAAATCTGCTACAGAAGTTAGAAGTTTCTTAGGAGCAGTAAAATATTGGAGAAAGTTTATTTCTAACTTTTACTTAATTGCAGCTCCCTTGGATGATTTAACAAGATTGAACAAGGTGTTTCAGTGGGGAGGAAAACAACAAAAAGCCTTCGACACCTTGAAAGAAAGAATCAGTACAACACCAGTACTAGCACTGCCTAATCTTTAAAGACCATTTGATATCCAAACGGATGCCAGTGGCTATGTCATGGGAGCAGTGTTGATACAACACAGCAAACCTATATGTTATCATTCTGAGACATTTAATTATGCAGTAGTTAAATATCCCACATATGATAAAGAATTGTATGCATTAGTACAAAGTGTGAAAAAGTGGAAACATTATTTCATGGGCAAAGAGACAATTATACATACTGATCATCAACCACTTCAATATATACACTCCCAAAATAAGTTGTAGCAATCAAGACATTATAGATGGATGGATTTTCTACAACAGTTCCATTTAGTCATTAGATATAAAAAGGGCATACACAATAAAGTTGCAGATATGTTATCTAGACTAGTTATAAATCATCTACTATACTTAAGCATAACTCTGTATTGCATGAGAGCTACATTGAACAATATGCTCCAGATATAGATTTTAAAGATGTATATGCAACTTTAAGTCAAGGAAAACAAGTAGAAGAATTGGATTATCACATTAAGGACCAGCTCTTGCATCATTGTGGGAAGCTATGCATTCCACAAACTGAAAGAGTAAAGATAATTCGAGAAGCACACACTTCTCTAATATCAGGTCACTTTGGGGTAAGTAAAACGGTTTCATAGCTGCAAATATTTTGTTATTGGCCAAAAATGAATGAGACAGTTTCTAGATATGTAAGAGGGTGTACCATGTGTGCTAAAAGCAAGCCCAACAATAGAAAACTAGGCTTGTACACTCCACTACTAGTTCCTTCTCTCATTCTCATCCTTGGGAAAGTGTTTCCATGGACTTTGTTGGAGGACTGCCTAAATCTAGGAAAGGTCATGACTATTTATATGTTGTTGTGGATAGGTTCAACAATATTTGTGTTTTGATACCTTGTAATAAATAGATTACAGCTGAACAAACTACAAAGATGTTCTTTTAGTATGTATGGGTTCATTTTAGATTACCCACCTCCATTGTATATGATCGAGACACCCGATTTGTTGGGAAGTTTTGGTTGAGTCTGTGGGAACTGATGGACACCAAACTGAAGAAAAGCACAACCTTTCATCCACAGACAGATGGCCACATAGAAGTAGTCAACATGACAGTGATCCAGTTGGTCAGTGACTATTGCAGCAAGCATCCCAAACTTTGGGATGAACATTTGTGTTATGTGCAACATGCTTACAACTGAGCAAAACATTCTTCTACACAAAGATCTCCTTTTGACACCTGTTTTGGTTTCACACCAAGGTCTCGCTTGGATTTTATCATTGGTAAAGATATAGCAATTGATGGACACAGTGATGTGGACAAAGCAACCAAGTTAATTGAACAAATCCAAGAGATTCACTAGGCGGTACAGGAAAAGCTGGAAAAGAGCCAAGCCAAATACAAGGCAAGGCATGACAAGCATCAGATGGAGCATAGTTTCCAAGTCAGTGATTAAGTCTAGCTGTATATCAACAAAGATAAAATGCAATGTGAAGGTAAAAAGCTAAAGCCAATAAGGTATGGACCTTTCAAGATACTTGAGAAAATTGGTGAGAATGCTTTTCGCCTTGATTTACCAGCTTACATGCACATCTACTCAGTCGTTAATGTAGATAGCTTGAGACTATTTGAACCTTCATTAATTGAAGATCCCGAAGAGTAGAGTCAATTGCATTCTATTGATGATTCATTACCTGAATATCTCAATGAATTGTCGGAAGACATAGTTATGGACATGAAGGTGAGGACAACGTTGAGGGGAGATGTTGAGTACGTCAGAATTGGACTCAAGGGTTCAAAGCCAAGCAGTGCAAAATGGATAGAGATTGGACAAGTGAGACAGTTATATCCTCACTTAGTCGATGCTTGAATACAAACTTTTGGTGGTCCAAAAGCTTTTATAGTGGGAAGGCCATGATTCGAATTGGATCCTTAAACAAGTTCCCATGATTGTTTTCAAATTATGTCAAGCTAAAAAATATCATGAATATCGAGCTTATCAGAAAAAACCTCTAGACAATGGCAATTTGTGGCCAGCATGGAACAACGAGGACCCTTAGTCAAAGCACGCTGACCATTGGCCCATGGTGACTGCGCACTGTCAAAAATTGGTAAATCGAAGGTGAAATCCAAAAATAGAGGAAGTTTCTGATATAGTGCGTCCACCTCAGTGAAGGAAAGCCCCAAGGGCCTGATCTTGAGGAAAGGCATGAAACCATGCGGGAACTACCGATTCCGTCAGAAGGTGGGTCCCATGTCAAAAACCAGCAGGATATCGCGAGCACTTCAAGCGGTAAACGGGTTCGACTGAGTCCTGCACGATTCCATACACTGGGTGACGCGTGTCCAACGGATGAGAGATAAAACCGCTTACATCGCGCAGGTAACGGTCAGGCAACTTACCCATCCGATATGAGTGAAGACCGTAGGTCTGGAGGCTCCAGATCAACACCGGAGAATTGATCCGATGGATGACTGGATTTGACAAGGAAATAGGCTGAGTCATATAAGATTTGAGGTCTGGCATGACCGCCAAGCTGGCAGAGAAACCAGTTTCGCAGGCAATCTTGGAGTAACATAAATAATGACCGTTCAAAGAGAACTAACACTTAGTTCATGAGGAAATAGGTGGCCACCTCTCTGTGAAGCGTTACAGTGATGATGATGCAGAGCAGGGGAACTCAAGTGGATGGAAGCAGGAGATCCAAAGAGTTGGGAAGAGGAAACGAATAGTCAAGGAACCGATTGGTTTTAAGCCACGAACAGGCAGAGAGTGAAGCGAGCAGAAAGAGAGAAGAAAATTGCAGAGAACAGAGAAGCCAAGTTGACTTGTAGAAAAAAGTAGCATTGAGCAAACAGAGACAGAGACAAAGAGAGTTCGAGAGTTTGTGAACTCCAGAGAAGGCTTGAGAGGTTCAAGCAACTCTTCTGTGTATACCTGTCAGGTATTGAGTACCGAATTGGACTCATACCACTAAGACCAGTTGAGGTCGAGATTCAGTAAGGGGAGTCTGTGTACTCGAGAGAATTGGAAAGTACAATCCTTCTGATCATCATCTGTTAAAGTGAGACTCAAATTGAGCTCTTTATTGTAACAAAAAACTCTGCTTTAAGACACAATAGAAAGGCCAGTACTAAAGGATGGACTAGGAGATGTAGCCCAAGAGGAATGGGTGAAATCCTTATTAAATTTGTTGTGTTTAAGTGTTTGCTTACTGTGTTTCTCTTACTGTTTCAGTGTCTGTGTATTTCTCAATCTTATCAATTCATTGCATAAAATAACACAGGCACACTTCCAGCACTTGAGTCTATAATACCTTCATTAATTCACTGAGTTCACCTACGGGTGATTTCAGATGAGTTGGGGGGGCGCATATGCCGATGGCTTTTACTGTTTTGAGAATATGAATTTGAGGTCATCGTCAAGCTAGGATGCCTAAATGCAGGACCATATCACTTATCACGAATTGAGACAAGCGAGGAGCCAACAAATTTGGTGGAGGGACTACCTAATGCACAACTCTTTGTAGTGCGCGTTGTGGACGACCATTTTGAAGATATAATCCTTTTTTTAACTACGGGGACTGCATCGAAGGAGTACTCAGTCCAATAGAAGAAGGAATTGGTGCCCGTGGTGGACTTTTCTATCATCACGGGGCACCTTTACAAAATGGGAAATGATGAGATATTGCGAAGATATGTACTTGAATTTGAATGAGAACAGATCCTCACGGAAGCACATGGAGGTGTTGCAGGAGGACACTATGCAGGACACACGACTGCATAGAAGATTCTTCGCGCTGGGCTATGGTGGCCAACCCTGCACCAAGATTCGAAAGCACATTGTCGGTTCTGTGACATATGTCAAAGGACTGGAAAACCATCACGAAGGGACAAGATGCCATTCAATCCACAAATGACACTACAGCTGTTCGAAAAATAGGCAATTGATTTTGTGGGGTCGATAAAACCTTAGGGAAAGACGGGTGCGTGCTACATAATCATCGTGATGAAGTACTTGACTCGATGGAAGCACAACCCATTAAGGACTGCACAGCCACTACAACTGCAAAGTTTTTGTTCGACAATGTGTTGACATGATTTGGTTTCCTGAAAATATTAATGAGTGATCATGGAACACACTTCCTGAATGAAACCATCAGCGTGCTAACCGAGGAGTTCCAGGTGTATCATCAGAAAAGTACACTGTACCACTCGCAACCTAATGGGACAGTAGAAACATTCAGCAATATATTGGAGACTATTCTGACCAAAGTATATAATGCGCAGTGAAACGACTGGGACCTATGCATACTTGCTGTATTATGGGCATACAAAACCACATACAAAAAATTGACAGGTCAGACACCTTTTCGGTTAGTCTATGGCACAAAAGCTGTCATGCTGATGGAATACAACATACCTAGTTTGTGAATAGTATCACTTACAGACATGTCAGACCGCAAAGCCTTGGAAGAGAGGCTCACACAATTAGAAGAACTCGAGGAAGAACTATTTCTGGTGGGATTCCATTAGCGGGTACAAAAACAGCATGAGAAATCCTGGCACGACTTCCATATCAAGGTTCACACCTTCAAGGTAAACGATTTAGTGCTGCTGTATGACAACAAGTTCGAAAAATTTCTCGGAAAATTCAAAATGCACTAGTTGCGACCATATGTGGTAAAAGAGGTCACAGATGGAGGCGCGGTCCAACTAGTCAAACTTAATGGAGAACCCTTCCCAGGAAAAGTAAACGGCAATTGCCTGAAGCCCTACACGGGTGGGTTGACTGTCTGAATAATCAACCAAAGCACAGCCTTCGCGACCCAGGAAGCGAGACAGGGGTGTAGGACTATAAACGCAAGTGCTAGAAGCCATCACCAAATAAGAGAATCAAGTCAGACGCAGATGATTCAGAAGCCGAAATGGAGTAGATCTAGCAGACGAAAGACCGATGCACTGTGGACCTTTGCGCAACACAAGCACAGTTGGATGGACTTCATGCAAAGATTGCCATACCAACACAATGAATCTGGACAAGTCACATTGATTGTGTTGGGGGCCTTTTGGGTAGTGAACCCCCCCAAAACATGTTTTTGGGGCTTAAAGCCTAAGTTTTGGTCAATGTAATGTAAAGACTCTGCGAAGTACGGATGCAGAGAGTGAAAGTCTAGGATGAGTCATAGGGTTGTCCGTCCTAAAAATTGTAAAATAATGTAAAGTTGTGTTAGCCTGCCCATGGTTCGCAGACCATGGGATTGTATAAATAGAGCAAGGCTCTAATTGTAAAGGTAGTGTTTTGGCAAGCAAGTAATATATAGATGCGAAGGCATGGTTAGAGGATAGAAGTGGATCTGAAGTGTATTGGGTTGTAGTAGTAGGAATAGGCTCTGCAGCTGAGTGCGGAGAGGCCTAGTAGAGTCCGCAACTAAGTGCACAGACCCCTGCAGCTGAGTGTGCAGGGAAGAGTCAGGTTTATATTGGACTAAACTTGAAAAGGATTATTAATAAAGATAAGTTTGATTTGACATATTGTGCATCTATTTTGTGGATCTGTATTTTGATGTTATGAGTTAATTGTATCTATTTATTTGTATGCGCACACTTGATAAACATTGGTATGAATGCTTATGTATGAAAACCTTCTAAGTAATTAGTGAATAGAACCTTAATTAAGGAAGACTTGGGTAATTAACATGGGTCGCGCTGCGGCTAGAGATACGTGGAGGACGCAAGGTGCTGGCTGGTGCGCATAGCCCAGTAAGCACGAAGGTTGAATCACGTCTCTATCGCCCTATATCAGACATCCCCAGGGTGCAGAAACCTGGTTCCAGCACCCTCCCATACTACTTCGGGTGAGACCTCAGTCCGCGCTCCGCAGACTGTTGTAGAAAGGGCCAATAGTACCGGGATTTTCTTGGCTAAATCACTTCTGAACCTGGGTCAGGCCCCATGCAACCAACAATTGTCAACATGGAAAACAAGTAAGAGTTGAGTTCAAAACTAAGGAGCATTCCACGAAAAAACCCCCATTAACAACATGAAAAATGTATCAAGATTTTGAGTAGGAAAAATAAAGTGATTCAAGACTGACTCAGGGATGACTGATGCAAAAGAGGGCTAAAAGTACCGCAAAATATTTTAACTGAGGTTGAACTTCTCTTGAATATATTGGCGACACTATACAGAGTTGGAAACACTGACTTAATATGGGATCGAAAACCAATATGACTTATTTCAAGAAGTTGTGATCAACAAATATGTAAGTGGATTTACTAACCCAATCAAACACAAAAGTGAAATAGTGTCATGTTCAAGAGTGACTTATTGTCAAATATTGACTCTATAAACTCAGAGTCAAATAATTCTTTATAATAGACATAAGTGAATATTTGATCAGATTTATTGAAATAAACGAGACTAATACAACCAATTCCAGAATAAAAAGACTATTTTTTGATAGATCAGTAAACCAATAAGACCTAAAACCCTAAAAATGTAAAGATAAGTAATTTCTCAAAAAGACAATAAAACACAACAATTTAAATTCAAGGTTGACTTTTCACTCATGAAAATAGATTTAAAAAACCACTGCAAGCAAATAATTTTAGATCGAGAAGACAAACTCACTAGAATTTTTCAATTTTCGAAGGTTTTCATAGGAACATTGTTCATACTAGTGCAATGTTGCAGATATAACACAGGAAAAAATGCAATAATTTGTCAATTGTCGCATTGTTATCAAAAGAAAACTGAGACAGTTCCTAACTGTCGCACTTTCATCATGGGATAAGTGTGACATGTCGCACTTTTACTTCAAGAAAGGTGCGACAATTGACAATTGTTGCACTTTCTTCAAAAGAAAAGTGCGACACCTGTGATACGCAAAGAAAAAATAAAAAATGCTCAAAACCTACAAAAAACTAAATTATAAGAATCAAAATACAGTCACCAAAGGTACTGGAAGGCAACAGAAGGAAAATCAAGCCACTTAAGAGATAAAAGTTCCCTAGTGGATTCACCAAGATTGTTGTCGGACAAATCCCTCTTGTAGACAAGAGCGATCTCCCTAGACTCACAATTAAAATATAGAACAAACTAGACAATAAATATATTTTTTCTCTATCCAAGCTTGGAAGAGACATACCTGTTTTACGAAGTAGATCTGCACCTAGATTATTTCCTTGCTTGATTCTTGTTGCACTTCAATCTCTAAAGATTAGAACCTACAACTCAAAGACAAACCAAAGTTTCAAAGCATACTATAATTCAAGCTTAAACTAATTATAAGATCAAGGATATTTAATACAATGAATGTAAACAATGAGTAAGTCATGTGAGAGGAACAATATGTAATGTATTAAAAAGTAAGAGAAGAAGGATACAACCCATGCCTTGATGTCATAAGCCTCCACTCCAAATATCTCCAATCCTTCCTTTGCACAACAAGCCTTCAATATCAATTGGACAACAGAAGGGTACTTCAAAAGCCAACTTGTTCTCCTTTTATTTGCACTGTATTTATCGGAGAGGAGAAGAGGTTGGAGATCCATTTTCCATGAGATGAGATCCAAAAAAAAGGGGAATATGTTTCATAATGAGTGGGATTGGATCCATCAATCTTGGGATGAGGTAAATATACGTAGGATCTTGAGTCCATGTTGTTGGGATAATATTACTCAACAATGCTTCTAGATTTCACTTTTTATTTTTACCTATGTATAAAAGGTGTCACACTTTTTAATGGAGACAAGTGCGACAAGATTAGAAATTTATAATGAAAAAAATTCGGTGTTGCAATTTGTTAATGGAAAAAATGGGAAAAATGAGACACTAACTGGAATTAGGGTTGTTTGACAATGTAATGCATGTTTCTTGTAATTATCCGAATGGTTTTTCTTCTGAATTTGTATGGGATTATTGACAATGGTTCATCGGATAGCGAGAGATCCAAAATTGTGATCATTTTCTAAATATGACAAAATGACGTGTAGCATATTACCCCCTAAAGTTCAAAGTTAGAAATTGTGAATGAAGACTGAAGTTCTTACCTGAAAATAAACAATCAACGGTTACAATACAATATAATCATAAAATCATCGCTAAGGTAGGAATTCCCATACTGAGTATAACATATCAACTCTAGACCTAAGTATGGAAATGTGCAAAGATCCATCTGAATAAATCAAAGTCATGGCCACCAGACATACATCATCGATCCATACTTGAATAGACTCAATATGAACATAACCATGATCATACAAAGTGAATATGTACATTAGTCACGAAAAGTCCTCATAACTTTGATGGATGAAACTAGGTCCAAGGTCTTTGTCATTACCACTCGATAATACGATTCTAGCCCTGTGAAGGAACGTGTCTAATTTGAACATGGAAGGCACCATCTGATTACTAGTTAATGATGTGAACCCTTAACAGATGCGAGAGAAACTACCAATAAATTTAATGGCGCTCAAGGTACAGTAGTACTATCTACAAAGTGTGAATAAATGATATGTAGTTGAACACTCATAGAATATTCCGATCAAAGGCCAATGATGTGAACCTTTCTCTGAAAGCAAGGAGACCTACCATTGAGCCATGTAATTTCTAAGACACTAAATGGAGTTTCCAAGTCAACTTCTTAGATAATGTGTTGAAGTCGATAGAAAGTGACCTATTCTAGGAGGGCCTTGATGTATCCCTCATTAACAACATGAAACATGTATCAATATTTTGAGTAGGAAAAATAAAGTTATTCAAGATTGAATCAGGGGTGAATGATGCAAAAGATGGCTACAAGTACTACAAAATATTTTAGCTGAGGTTGAACTTCTCTTGAACATATTGGTGACACTATACGGAGTTGGCAACATTGAATCAATATGGGATCAAAAACCAATATGAAGTCTTTCAAGGAGGCATGATAGAAAATAGGATATAAGTGGATTTACCAACCCAATCAGACACAAAAGTGAAAGAGTGACATGTTCAAGAGTGACTTACTGTGAAATACCGACTCTATACATTGGTTTCCCAATTTTCCCCACCATTTATGGCAAGTACCTCTTTATTTTTACGCAAGCTTGAGGAGGATAACACATGCTTGTAATATAAGCTCATCCTTTGAATAATTCCTTCAAAGTATTTTTAATAAATCCTGGGAAGTAGTAGTTCCATCTCATCATGATTGATGAGTCCTACACTGTTCACATTGTATGAGTCCAGTGAAGGGGCAGCTTGAATTCTTTTTCACATTTAGAGAGTTTGAAAAATAAATGAAAAAGAAACTCTATAAGGTTCTTTTTCATAAATTTAGTCCCCCAAGCCTAAAAAATTGTAAAATAATACAAGGGAGATCTCTTTTGACCATGATTGATCAAAGTATACCTTTTTTGTAGATAGTCTACATAGTCCGTAAAAGGGGTAAAATTATACTAGGTATATGTTTCTTCATATACTTTTACGAGCATAAAATAAACAAGTTTACTCAGTAATATTTTCATATTTTGAGAGCCTAAAAAAAGCTTAAAGAGGACTCCAAGGAGTTCATTTTTTGTTTATTTTAACAAGTTTGAAAAAGAAAAGTATACCCAATTACTTCTCATGGTTTAACGAGTTGAGAATGGAAAAAATATCACTCACTGAATTTTAATTTAATTAAAGAGTAGGAAAAGATGAAAATAACTTCACATTTTCATATGCTTTTTACAAGCATGAAAAGACAATGAAAGAAGCTCGAAATTTTCATGAGTTTAATGAGTCTTGAAAGAATAAACAAAACATATTCGACTTCCCATAATTGGAAAATGTAGGCATCACCTTAGCACATTTAGTGAAAAAAATCACGATAATATACCCATTCCCCTATTGATTTAGGGTAGCATCATATGTGCTCTAAGCCTCAAAATTTGCAGGGAAGCTTGGGCACATGCATTCAAAGAACCCAGAAAGCGTTTTGGGAAATTCCACCCAGAAGTGATTTTATTAAAATAAGTAATATTTTCAATGGGGTCCCTAAGTTTAAACTTAGGAAAATTAAAATATTAATGGGTATTAATCTAATCAAGGATGAAACTTCTAGAAAAAGACATAGATCAAGCCAAAATGATTTGAGCCTTTGATTAGGATTTAATCTAGGTGTTGGTTATCCAACAAGAAGATATAGGAAGAGGCTTGAGGGTCATTTGGAAAATACACCAGGTAGATACTCAGTTGCCCAAGTAAAATCAATTTTCTCAATGGTTGAAGTTCGACAAGAGAAAATCGATTCAGAGAGAGAATTGCAGGTGGAGGAGAGACAAAGAGGGTTCAAAATCAGTCAGGGAGATAGGGACGAAGAAACAGAGTAGTAAAAGGGACAACGCTGGGTAGATTGACATTGAGAGTGGCAATACTGGCTTGAGTGACTCAGGCATTGTGCAGGCTAGTCCAGAGGCCAAATAAAGTGACGCTGGGCAAGCCAAAGAGACACAGAGGGTGGAGGAACCTCTCTTTCAGGTCAGATACTTGTTCATGAATGTCTGTAAATTGTTATTAGAAAGCCTTGTTCTATACTGCTGGGTGTAATTTGTACATGATGATTTTTGTTGAAGAATAATAAAAACCTCATCTGCTGCACCAGTTTTCCCGCATTGGTTTTTACTGGGGACAATTATACAAAAATAACTATCATTATGTTTGTATATGTGCCAACATTTTACTTACATTTACTTTTTGCAATGTTTTAATTGTGAAGGATGTAGTAGAATATGTTTCGATGTTTTCCGTAAGAATACAATAGATAACGTATTTATGAGGTAATAAGTAGAAGAAATCATATTAATCACTGCAGTAGGATTTCTATTTTAGAAATTTTCACATGGTATCAGAGCTACAGGGAAGCAGAAGAGAGAAGTTGGAGGATCCAATGCTCAGAAAAGGGAATTAAAAATTCCTGCAAGGGTAGAAATTCAAATGTCCTAGAGAATTGCGCGGTTCAAACTAAGGAGATTGGATTTCGTGGGAAAACTCTCTTTGAGTGAGCCGACAGAGAGGTAAGCTGTTTCCAATGGAAATTTATCAGTGGTAGAAGGGACAACACAACATAAGATTCAACAAAGAGGATTATTTCAAGTGGGACACGGTTTTTCCTATAATAGTTGTTGGGATAGGTTAGCGTCATAAATTGGCACAATATGGATACTCAAAGTGTCTCAGATCTATCTACCAGATTAGATGAAGAATTCACATGACTAGCTAATTCAGCATCAACGAATGTTTGGTACATTGATAGTAGGGCTTCAGCTCATATGACTGGAGCATGAGAACATTTCTCAAGCTATCAAGAAGAACATATGGACTTCTAAAAAACTATGGGAAACATAACGAAATTTACTCCCATAGGGAGAGGCACCATAGCTTTTTAGACGGGAGCAGGGACCAACATCCGAGCCACCAATGTTCTACATGTGCCGGGATTAGGAATGAATTTAATTTCAGTGTCCCAGTTACAGGACAAGGGATATGATTTATACTTCATCGGGAAGAAAGTATATGTTAAGCATCCAAGATGGAAGAAGAAAAAGCAAACTGGGGTTCGAAGCAACAATTTTTATAGGTTGTAGTTCGAATCGCCAATGGCACTGATAGGTAACAACTATAATGGTGAGAAGGAGCGAAATGAATTATGGCATAGGTGAATGGGGAACTTACACCTTGGAGCACTAAGGATGCTCAAAGTTATTATTATAGGGGTACCGATCCTAAGTAGTGAACATGATGACTTGTGCAGAGGATGTGTGCAAGGAAAGTATGCTAAAGAACTTTTTCCAGAAGTAGCGATAGGGCAAAGGATGTATTAGGACTAATACACTAAGATATATATGGTCCTATGTCCACAAGGGATCTTAGTGGTGGCGAATACTTCGTCACTTTTATCGATGATCACTCCAGAAAAAACTGGATCTATTTCCTAAAGATCAAGAATTGTTGATCTAGATTGTCATTGATGTCAATATGGCAATATTTTAGATAATAAATAATGATGTGAAGCCAAGCAGAGGAGATTCATGAAGCAACAGGAGCAGGAAGAGTTCATCAAAATCCATCAAAGAAGAGTTATCGGAGCATAGAAGAACTATCAGAAGAAGAGCTATCAGAGTGGTGTATCGGATAGGAGTAAAGAGAAACCACAGGAGCGATGAGCCAAGACAATGCAGATCGATCGCATATGCCCAAGAAGAATTGGAAGGAAGAAAATAATGGAGGAGCATTGTGGTGGAGGATCATAAACATAATTATTAGAGAAACCGTATCGACGGTATATAATATCGACATTTTCTATTATACGCCACTACTCAAAACCAACTGATTGCAATATAAGTTGCGGACCCGATGGTCCTATTACAACACGCCCTAAAGAAATATCACATCCACCATATTGCAAGTTTTTAAAGCCATTTCACCACCCAAATTTGCCGATTGCGATATGTACAGTGAACCCGATGATTCCATTACAATATGCCATAATAAAATATCGTATCCATTGTATAAAATTTCATATCGCAAGTCATAAAGGGATGTCACAATAAAAAGTGCGATTGCGATATAAGGTTTGGACCCGATAGCTCCATAGAATATAAATTTATGTAATATCACGTCCAGGTATCAGGGAAGTTATGCAAATCATAAGGGTTGACACTGCCGGATTGCAATAAGTCTTGTGAACTCGACCACCGATTGCGATATTAGCTATGGAGCCAACAAATCTGTTGACGATGGTTTAATATTATATCATGTCCATTTCATCGGTAGTGTGAATATCGGTGATGTTAAGAGTTGCAATTGCAGACCACTGAAAGCTCCGACTGCAATTGATGACATGGATGTGGGACCTCCTTCGGTACAGTCTCTCCTATGAAATCCTCCGTAAATAAAACAAGTTTATGAGTGATTGGATGAATATCCATAAGTCGGCCTTTCCTTCCCAATGAACGTGTCTTTTGGTTATTGGCAAAACTCACATACATACAAGTTGAAACACTTCACTTTAGGAAATTGATCTCGGGCATCTAACAGAGAGAAGAAGTAACAATTCACAACTTGTGAACTTGAAGAGATAGAGGAAGCCAAAGATCGAGAAGTCGAAAGGTCAAGCAAGCAAAAACAAGAAGACAAAAGTTAGGCATATCAAGCATCTATTATAGAGAACAAGAAAAGTTCACATAAAAAAAACTGGAAGAAACAGAGGAAGTCGAAGGTTTGGCAGATGTAGAAGATGAAGTAGAAACCGAAGGTCTGGTAGACACAGAAGGTGTAGTAGAAGCTGAAGTCCGAGTGAAGAAGGAAGTTGAAGACAGAGCAGGTGGACAATATTTTGACTTGTTTCATCTTGAAAGATAGGGTTGGAGCCCTTGGGATTGGTGCCTCAGAATTGGAAGGATTGGTGTCCTTGGAGTTGGTGCTCCTAAATCCAAGGTTGGTGCCTTGAAAATATAGGGTTGAAGCCCTAGAGGTTGGAGCCTCATCAAAACCAAGTTGGAGCTTGGAACACATTAATATTGTATTTATTATTTTACTCAATAAAATTATACTTATACATTTCTCTATTTAAATTGTGAAGAATTAAACTGGTAATAATAAAAATTGAAAGAAAATACTGATTCCCCCCCCCCGCCCCCTCAGCATTTCCAATAATTGGTATCAGAGTAAGCTTCTTCATACCAGCCTAACAACTAGAAGAAGGATTCTTAGTCACAATGAGAAATCGAGAAGTGTCAGGAAGACCTCATATGTTCAATGGCACAAATTTTGGTTTCTGGAAAAAAAGAATGTCCTACTACTTAATGTCCCTTGTACCTAAAGTTTGGCATTTGGTTTTAAATGGGTACACATCTTGTTCCACTCTTCCAATAGATCAAGACGAAAGGAAAGCTTACATTGCAAATTCAAAAGCCTTAAATTCCATCACTAGTGGAATCACTGATTCTGAATTTACAAAAGTCATGAATTGTGACTCGGCCATAGAAGTATGGGATAAGCTAGTTAGCTGATGCGACGGGGACTCCAAAGTTAAGAAGGAAAAGCTTAAAAATCATAGAAGACATTTTGAAAGTTTGAAAATGGATGATGAAGAAGATATTGCATCATACTTTGTCCGAGTAGCTATAGTGGTCAACTCTCTTAAAGGACTGGGAGAAAACATTGAAGAAAGCACTATTGTTCAAAAGGTCTTAAGATCTCTCCTAGATAGATTTGACTCCAACGTAAGTGCTATAGAAGAAATGAAGGACCTTGATACTCTCACGATGGATGAACTTCATGGAATCCTCATTGCCTACGAGATGAGAAAAGGAAGCCCAAGTTCCAAAGATGCAACATTCAAGGCCTCAAGATCAAAAAGGGGAAAGAATGGAATACTAGTAGTGATGACTCCGATGTTGTAACCAAATTGGTGCAATTTGTATGAAGACTAAAGAAAGTATCTAAGCTAAAAGGTAAGTACCCTCTTATTTGTTTCAAATGTGGAAGAATAGGTCATTATGTTGCAAAATGTCCTCTTAAGCATGATAGTGATGGTGAGGAAAATTCTAAAAGGATGGTATACAAAAAAAAAGGGTTCAATAAGAAGAATTTCTTCTCTAAGCAAGATGAGTCTGATGAAGATGAATTTGTAGTCATAAAAAAGAAATCAACTAATCATTTCCCTCATCGCAAAGGAGGTAATGATGAATCAGATGAAGAAAATGACTATGCTGGAAGCCAAGAAGTATTATTCATGGCATTAACAAATGATGATGATTTAGGTCTAGAAGGAATTTAGATGAATTATTAATGAGTTCCATTGAATAAAATGAGAAATTACGAAATAAAATCATTTCTTTCAAGGTAGAAAAGGAGGAAGAAAAAAGAAGGGAATACCTCTTGAAAAATAAGCTAAAAGAAAAAGAAGAAATTTTTGAAGAACGTGAAGCCGAAATAGTATCTCTGAGGAAGGAATTGGAGGAAGTAAAAAAGAGTTGGGAAAGCTCTCAAATAATTGACATTATCCTAAATGATCAAAAACCTCAACATGACAAATCTGGGATAGATTTTAAAGGAGAATCATCTAGTACTAAGAATAATGCAAAAAGCTATGCTGACATACTTTCCAGCAACCCAAAAGAAGAAAGATTATTTCATAAAAGGCTCACCTCAAATCCAAAGAATGAAGAGAGAGTAACTCCAAGGAAGAATGTTCATTCAAATCATGGCTATTACAACAGGTACAAAACTATCTTTTTTGGGCATTGTTTTTATTGTAAAAATTTCGGTCATCAAGCTAAACATTGCACGGCTCGTAAGAATGAAACACCAAAATTGAAGGATCAAACAAACAAACCATATGGTCTCAAAGGTCAAGGACAAATCAAGACCTACAAATATTTTGATCCCTTGGTCAAATTTGATCCAAATTGCTCATTATGTAATGATAATGGACATAATGAACAAAATTGCCCTCTCAAAAGAAGAGAACCAAAAAATGAGTATCCCAACACGGATAAATGTGGCCTGGCTCTATGTGCTCACAGTGATGAAAATGATTGGTTTGTGGATAGTGGGTGCTCCAGACATATGATAGGTGACAAAATGAAGTTTGTCTCATTGAAAAAAAAGGAAGGAAATGTATCCTTTGGAAGTGGATCTACCAAAATTGTTGGAAAAGGAATTGTTACCTTTATTAATGGAAAAGGAAAGGCTCAAAATGCTTTGCTAGTAGACGGGCTCAAACACAATCTCTTCAGTGTTAGCCAAATCTGCGATCAAGGACATAATGTTGTCTTTAGCACTAAAGATTGTGAAATAATGAACTCTTCCTTAATGGAACTTATGACGAAAGGAGTTAGAACATTAGATTATGTCTACATTCTAAACAAAATTCAAGAAGATAAATGTTACTTAAGTCAAACAATTGAAAGTTGATTGTGGCACAAGTGACTTGGACATACAAGTTTCAATAACTTGATCAATATCAGCAAGATTAATGTAGTACGAGACATCCAAAAGTTATTCAAGGAAAATCAAGGAGTATATGGTCCATGTCAAAATGGAAAGCAAACTAGAACCAACCACAAGACCAAGGAGTTTTCTACATCAAAACCTTTGGAGATCATCCATGCTGATTTATGTGGACCAACTAGAACTCCGACACTCCAAGGAGAAATGTACTTTGCTTTATTTTTTGATGATTATAGTAGAATGATGTGGGGATATTTCATAAAATATAAATCCAAAGCATTTGAGTGTTTTAAGAATCTTAAAGCTCTTGTAGAAAATGAAAAGAATTCTAAGATTAAAAGTCTTAGAAGGGATAGAGGGGGAGAATTCACATCAAAAGGATTTGATGAATTCTATAAAGTACATGGAATCGAAAGAGAACTCTCTGTCGGCAGAACACCCAAGAAAAATGGGGTAGTTGAAAGAAGAAACTGAACAGTTTAGGAAATGGAAAGAAAAATGTTAATAGCAACTGACTTGTAGCCAAAATTCTGGAGAGACGCAATCAGGACAACTATTTATACCTTGAATCGAACTCAACTAAGACCAAATAATGAGAAGACTCCTTATGAATTATGGAAAGGAAGACCTACTTCAGTAAAATACTTCAATATTTTTGGAATCAAGTGCTTCATAAAAATAAATGGTGACTCACCAAGAAAATATTATTCTCGGGTTGACAAAGGAATATTCCTTGGATATTCTACAAGGAGCAAAGCCTACAAGTGCTACAATAATCGACTACGGAATATAGTGGAAAGCATTGATGTAAAGATTGATGAAGACCTTCCAGAAAAAGAAATTGAATATCATGAAGTTGACCCTCTCATTGAAGAAAACGAAGAAGAACCTGAAAAAGAGGGAAAAGATCAAGAAAAACACAAGGAAAAAGAACCATCTCAAACCCCTTCAAAGGTGAAGTTTTTCCAAAAACATCACCCAAAAGAGCAGATTATTGGCAATATAGATGAAGGGATGCAAACCCGAAGAAGGATGACAAGTACACCAAAGAAAAATGATGTTTCTCTCCTATCTATGGTAGAACCAGAAACATTTACTCAAGCAAGTAAGGATCCTCATTGGGTAAAATCCATGGAAGAAGAAATGTCTCAAATCAAGAAGAATGAGACATGGGAGCTGGTACCTCGTCCAAAGGATAAAAATATAATTGGAACCAAGTGGGTGTTCAGAAACAAAATGAATGAAGATGGACAAATCATCAGAAATAAGGCAAGGCTTGTTTGTAAAGGTTATTCACAAATTGAAGGAATTGACTTTGAAGAAACCTTTGCACCAATAGCTCATGTGGAAGCTATAAGGATGTTCTTGGCATTTTCTTGCTCAAAAGGATTCAAAATCTATCAAATGGACGTAAAATTAGAATTTCTGAATGAGGAACTCAAGGAAGAAGTCTACATGGAGCAACCAGAAGGGTTTAATATAGTAGAAGGAAAAGACTTTGTTTGTAAGTTGAAAAAGGCATTATATGGGTTGAAACAAACTCCTAGAGCTTGGTACGCAAGATTGGATCACTATCTATAACAACAAGGCTTCAAGAAGGGTGTGGCAGGAAGTAATCTCTACATAAAGATGGATGAGGATAAGTTACTAGTCACTCTTGTCTATGTTGATGATCTGATTTTTGCTAGTAATAATGATGAGATTAGCCATGATTTTGCTCAAAATATGTCAAAAGAATTCGAAATGTCGATGATAGGAGAGTTATCTTACTTCCTTGGACTACAAGTATCTCAAACCACGACAGGCATGTTCATATCTCAAGAAAAATATCTTAAAGACTTGCTTAAAATATATGGAATGGAAGACTGTGCACCCATGAGCACATCTATGACCACAGATTGCAAATTAAGCAAAGACGATGAATCTCCTTCGGTAGATGCAACTCATTACAGGTCAATAATTGGAGCCCTCCTATACTTAACTGCTACAAGACTTGAAATTATGCAAGTAGTAGGAATGATGGGGAGATTTCAATTAGCTCCTAAACAATCCCACTTGTTGGCTATAAAAAGAATTCTCAGATACTTGAAAGGAATTCCTGATTTTGGTCTTTGGTACCCTAAGAGCTCAACTCTTACTATGACTGCATACACCAATGCTGATTGGGTTGGAAGTGTCGATGATCCAAAAAGTACTAGTGGAAATGCATTCTTCCTGGGAGATTGTCTAGTATCTTGGCTCAGCAAAAAAAAAACATCCATATCACTATCTACAGCTGAAGCCAAGTATATAGCTGTTGCAGATTGTTGTACTCAAATATTATGGATGAAGGAAGCTTTGAAAGATATCAACATATGTACCAATCAACCAATCGCCATCTATTGTGATAACACAAGTTCTATCAGTGTCAACAAAAATCCAGTGATGCACTCAAAGACCAAACATATACCAATCAAGTATCATTTCCTTTGTGAACAAGTAGATGAACAAAAATCAACTTGGAATATATCAATACTAAGGAGAAGATAACTGATATTTTCACAAAACCTCTTCCTCGAGAAGCATTTGAACATCTTTGCCAAAAGATGGGGGTTATTTCTCTAACATCACATTAAGTTGATTCATAAAGATGTTGCATGATAGGGGGAGTAGTTCGATAGGGGGAGTTTGTGTGCACCTTTTTTGCAATGATGTCAAAGGGGGAGAGAAGAAGAATATTGCCACCAATGACAAAGGGGGATATTATTGATCTAGATTGTCAGTGATGTCAATATGGAAATATTTTGGATAGTAAATAATGATGTGAAGCCAAGTAGAGTAGATTTGTGAAGAAACAAGAGCAGGAAGAGTTCATGAAAATCCATCAAAGAAGAGTTATCGGAGCATAGAAGAACTATCGGAAGAAGAGCTATCAGAGAAGTGTATCAGATAGGAGTAAAGAGAAACCAAAGGAGTGACGAGCGAAGATAATGCAGATCTATCGCATATGCCCAAGAAGAACCGAAAGGAAGAAAACAACGCAGGAGAATTGCGGCAGAGGAGCATAAACAAAGTTATTGGAGAAATCGAATCGGTAGTATATAATATCAACGTTTTCTATTATACGCCACTGCTAAAAACCCACTTATTGCGATATAAGTTGTGGACACAATGGTCCTATTACAACACGCCCTAAAGAAATATCGCATCCACCATACCACAAGTTTTTAAAGCCATATCACCGCCCCAAATCTGCCGATTGTGATATGTACTGCAAACTCGATGATTCCATTACAATATGCCATAATACAGTATCACATCCATTGTATAAAATTTCATATTGCAAGTCACAAAGGGATGTCACAATAAAAACTGCGATTGCGATATAAGGTGTAGACTCGATAGCTCCATAGAATATACCTTAATGTAATATCGTGTCCAGGTATCGGGTAGGTTATGCAAATCATAAGGGTTGACATGCCGGAATGCCGATTGCGATAAGTCTTGTGAACCCGACCATCGATTGCGATATTAGCTGTGGACCCAACGGATCTATTGATGATGGTTTAATATTATATCACGTCTGTTTCATCGGTAGTGTGAATATCTGTGATGTTAAGAGTTGCGATTGCAGACCACCGAAAGTTGCGATTGCGATTGATAACGTGGATATGGGACTTCCTTGGGTACAGTCTCTCCTATAAAATCCTCCATAAATAAAACAAGTTTATGAGTGATTGGATGAATATTCATAAGTCAACCTCTCCTTCCCAATGAACGTGTCTTTTGGTTCTTGGCAAAACTCACATACATACAAGTTGAAACACTTCACTTTAGGAAATCAATCTCGGGCATCTAATAGAGAGAAGAAGTAACAGTTCAAAACTCATGAACTTGAAGAGACAGAGGAAGCTGAAGATCGAGAAGTCGAAAGGTCGAGCGAGCGAAAAAGGAAGCCAAAAGTCAGGCGTATCAGGCATCTATTATAGAGAACAATAAAAGTTCACATCAAAAAAAAACTGGAAGAAACAGAAGAAGCTGAAGGTTTGGCAGACACAGAAGGTGCAATAGAAGCCGAAGGTCTGGCAGACGCAGAAGGTGTAGTATAAGTAGAAGGCCGAGTGAAGAAGGAAGCTAAAGACAGAGCGAGAGGACAATATTTTGACCTGATTCATCTTGAAAGATAGGGTCGGAGCCCTTCGGGTTGGTGCCTCAGAATTGGAAGGATTGGTGTTCTTGGAGTTGGTGCTCCTAAATCCAAGGTTGGTGCCTTGACAAGATAGGGTCGAAGCCCTAGAGGTTGGAGCCTCATCAAAACCAAGTTGGAGCTTGGAACACATTGATATTGTGTTTATTATTTTACTCAATAAAATTATAATTATACATTTATCTATTTAAATTGTGAAGAATTAAACTGGTAATAATAACAATTGAAGGAAAATACTGATTCACCCCCCCTCTCAGTATTTCCAACAAGGATGAGGTCTTTGATCGTTTCCAAGAGTTTAAGCATCTTGTTGAAAATATGATAGGAAAAAGGATAAAGGTATTGCATTCAAATAATGGTGGAGAATATACAAACAAATATTTCACATATTTCTACGCAAAGGAGGGCATCAAAAGAGAGTGGACAACTTCACATAATATGGATCAGAATGGAGTGGTAGAATGGAATAACCGAACTATTGTTGGGGATGCCAAAGCCATGTTGTATGATCAAGATCTACCTAAGTATCTATGGGTAGAAGCTTGTAACACAACAATATATATCTAGAATATAACTCCTCATAGAGCATTGGGGAAGAGAACACCTGAAGGAGTATTCACAGGGAAGAAGCCAGAAGTCAGTCATCTTAAGATATTCAGAAGCTTGGCTTATTTCCACATTCAAAACGAGAAGTGCAACAAATTGGATCTGACTAAAGAGAAGAAGCATCTTGTAGTATAACCTCAAAGACATATAGAATCTACATTCTAGGAAGCAGGAAGATTGTGGTAAGACGAGATGCGAATTTCATGGAAGATAGAGATTTCAGGAAATATTGTGAAATGCTTGCAGAAGATCAGTCAGGAGATGTTTCGTTAGTCCAAGAGCAGTAGGGGCAGCAAAAAGGATAGGTAGGAGAGCACACACTTGGGTCAAGTACAATGAACAATACCTATATTTCCTCAGAGAGAGGAAATGTAGATGCTTCTCAATGGAAAAAACAACATGATTAGGAGGAAGAGTTGGTTGAGCCTCCCACCACAAGTGGTAGAATGAGCATAGAGGTGTGTTAGAAACTAAGGGACATAGAGGAGTTTTTTGGAGCTCCTAGAACCGAGAAGAGATAGCATAGACAACTAGATAGATACAAAGCATTGATAGCTCAAGTTGGAGAACCCTCTAGCTTCTCGGAAGATGTTCAACATCAAGTATGGGTGGATGCCATGGTGGAAGAGTACAACTCCATCATGACAAATGATGTCTGGGAAGTAGTACCTAGACCCGAAAATAGATCAGTTGTAGGATCACGATGGATCTACAAGATCAATCATGTTGTAGATGATAACATAGATGAGTACAAGATAAGGTTCGTAGGAAAGGGGTATTCTCAGAATAAAGGGGTAGACTATGAAGAGGCCTTCACCCCAGTTTCTCATTACACCTCTATAAGATATGTCATATCCCTAGCAACTCAAATGGGATGGGAGATTCATCAGATGGATGTCAAGACAACATTCTTGAATGGAGTGATAGAAGAAGAGGTGTATATAGAACAACCCGAAGGCTTCGAAACTCATGAGAAGAATTCTCATGTTTGGAGGTTAAATAAAGCCCTATACGGGTTCAAGTAGGCACCCAGAACATGGTATGGTCGAATTGATAGTTACTTGCAATAGTTGGGATTTGTCAAGAGTGATGTTGATCCCAATCTCTATTATTTACTAGTAGAGAATGAGCCACTTATTCTGGTACTATATGTAGATGAACTGTTCCTAATTGAATCATCTAGTCTCATCTAGGAATGCAAGAAGAATCTTGAAGTCAAATTCGACATGAAGGACTTGGGATCGATGCATTATTTTACAGGGTTGGAAGTTTGGCAAGAGAATGGGGAGATCTTCCTTGGACAAGGAAGGTATGCTATATAGATTCTGAAGAGATTCAGAATGCAGGATTGCCAACCCATGGCTACTCCCATGATCACCAACTAGAAGAAAATAGATGCATCAGAGGATAAATAAGTAGATCCCACCTTGTACAGACAACTCATTGGGTTTCTTATGTATCTGGTCAACACTAGGCCAAACATTTTTTTTGTCGTCAACACTCTTAGTCAGTTCATGGTGGAATAAAAAAGGGTGCATTGGGCAACAACAAGACACATACATAGGTAGGTAGGTGGAACAATCAGATATGGGTTGAAGTACTTTAGACGGGAGGATATAAGCTTGAATGGGTTCACCGATGTAGATGGGGCAGGTACTTTAGTAGACTTAAAAAGTACCTCAGGGTACTGCTTCAGTGTTAGATCAAGGATGATATCTTGGTGTAGCAGGAAGTAGAAATCAATAGCACTGAGTTCAACATAAGAAGAATATATGGCAGCCAACATAGTTATGTGTGAAGCCATATGGCTCGAAAAATTACTTGTGAGCCTATTTAGAAAAAAGGATGGAGTAGACCAAGGTTTACTGTGATAATTAGAGTTACATCAAACTCTCTAAGAATCCAATATTTAATGATCGGTTGAAACATATAGATATCCGTTGTCACTTTATCAGAGATTGTGTTCAACATGGGTCAGTACAACTATAGTATGTTCCCACAGGAGAGTAGGTGGATGATATACTCACAAAGGCTCTTGGAAAAGCTAAGTTTACTCAGTTAGAGAGCAGCTAGGTATGGTTGAAAATAAATTTCAGTAGCATCAACAAGTTTTAGTGAAGGGAGGGTTGACAGTGGCAGTGCCAACAACAACACAGATGCAACAATTTAGAGGGAGATGTATGCAGATGTAGCATTGGTAGTGGTAGTGTCAAAGGTGTTAGAACTCAGTAATTTTCTAAGGTTCCAGAAGAAAATCACCAAGGTAACCACAATCCAACTTTAGAAGTTGGGATCTAGCCCTGCTAGCTTTAGAGAGGGCTCTCTCTGTAAGATTTAACTTTGTTTGATTAAATATTAGGCTAGTTATGAAGTTTGGGGTTTGATTTTTATTTGAATGGTTGGTTGATAACTAGATTACCATCAGGTTATGGAGTCTGTTACATAAAATACATATTAACTGCGGTGTCTACAGATAGATCTCGCAGGGCAGGGTAGCCAAATTGAATGGATTCTTTAAAGTCTGTGAAATGGAGGAGAAGAACAGATTAAGGTTCACTTTAAATATAAAGCATTTTTACCTAAATGATATATTTAAAGATCAGAAGAAAACATAGAAATTATTCGTAGCCGGGTGCAGATTGTAGATTTTAAAAAATATTCCCTTTACTTATCTATTGAATAATTCACATTTGGAAAAAAAATATGTGCTATAAACAGGGAAATATAAACGTATAAGACAAATAGATTCACTTCACCAACAACTTGACACAAGAATCCTATGAAAGAGATTTTGTATTACTGGTAATTTGCTGATGCTTCAGAAAATATACAATAGTGTTTTTCGTACAAAAACCAACCTCTATTAATTCAACAATTAAAGTATTTATAGCTATTTTACAAAAAATATCCTGGCATGATGACTAGGATGTATCTAGGAATAATAAAATTGAATCAATCTAACTTATTACAATGATATTATGGAAATTTGAACCGTCTGAAGTGGTGGCACTGAAATGGTGGAATAGTTGGCTGTTTGGCGCTGAAATCCTGCATGTGCTGTAACGCTAAGGTGTGCCCCTGAAACTACCTTTTACTCGAGTAACTCACAAAGTTTATCCCAACATTGTTCACTTAAGATATTCATTTTCATCAACTTTCTGTATACTTCGTTGACTTCAATATATTTGGAAAACGTCGGCCTGGTGATGAATAGATTTGGAATTGCATACTGAATGTCGAGATCGTATGACACTGCTTCTAGGAATGCCTTTCCTGTCATACTGAGTCTTCCAGTTGTAACCTTTGAACTGTCCCTTTCCTTGGTCATAATCTTGTCACTATAATCCGATCACGAACTGAGCTTGTCATTACTAACTAACATAATTTAAAGTCTTTTCTTGTAGAGGGGATCCAGCTTGGTGAAGAATTTTGAATACCAATGTTCATAATTCAACCCTTTTCTTCAAGCTGTCTCATAAGATTCCTTTTATTCAACACTTTCCTAACTTCCAAAATCGTTTTAGTTCTTTCTTCAATTTCCGACTCTTCCAATTCTTGACTATTCTTGGAGTTGAGAAATTTGATAAGCTCAGTGGATTCATTGGGTTTTTCTCCCAATTTCTTTCTGACTTGCTCGATGGCTTCATTGGATCATTCAATCAACTCTTGTTGCTCAAAAATAATTTGGATTGAAGGCCATATGTCCTCCATGACTTCATTTATCCTTTTCCAGAGATTCTCTTTTACTTGTGCCAATGTATTGCCAATGGCACAATCTTTTTCCATCTTCTGTAATCTTTGGGACAATGTTTGGGACTTCTGCGTTTCTATCATGTAGGCATTTTCAAACCTTGTACTCTATTCCTGTAAAATATTTACCTCCAGCTTCAACTTCTTTAGCTCTTCTCCCTGTATAGACATGTTTTCCATAGATTGAGCTAACTTAAGCGAGTCATATACAATTGATGTGGGAAGAATGGTAGAAGATGATGTTCCTACTATCGTGGTTGCTGTAGGGACACCTGTTTGTAGTAAAGATGCAATGGAAACTGCATCAAGAGGAACCAATGCAAGTTGTGAATTTTGTTCCTTTTATTTTATCAGCTTGTCCATTTCTGCTTCCATTGCTTTGATCTGTGCACCTTGTTCCACTATAAGCTTCAACATCTCCTCCTTTTGTAGCTCTGTCTCTCCAAGTTCCTTGGCTTAGGGGTCTTCTGTTACTGGTAGCTTCAATTTCTTCTTTAGAGCTTCTATGTCAAAATTCTTCTTCCTTATTATCTCCTCCATAGATTTTGAATTGTCTGGATGAAAGCTTGCTTTGATTACCATTTCCTCTAAGTATTTGATTCTAGTATCTTTGGAAAGTGAGGAAAATTTCTCCAATTTCAGATGATATTGCACATTATTCAAAGTAAGTTGTAGTTTAGAGGCAGTGATAACAATTTGTGTGAAATTAGAATATACCATCTCTCATTCCTGCTTGTGCATATCTATTTGATCTAAGGGATGGACATCCTTTGCCTCAAATTCAAAAGTGGTTTGTTTGAAATCTGCTGCTGACTTTTGTTGATGGACTTGGGCCTACAAGAATGCCATTTGCATCCTTCCCTTCTCTGTATCATATGCTAAGATGAGTCTATGCTAGATGGAGGAAGATCTATTCCTGAACTGAGAAGCTATATTATCATGAATGGCTTCATTCCTCTGCTTAATCTCCTTATATCTCTGAAAAATGTCCAACTTCCTCTGCTCTGTGGATGATTATGGTGTCTAAGGTATAGTATATGGAATCTCTTTAGTAGCGGAGGATGATGGGGAATATGTAGTACCACTATCTAGCTTAAAAGTATTCAAACCTGAGAACACAATAGTGCCTTGTGTGTTCTCTAGTGATTGGAAGTATAGTTTAGAGCCTGTTTTAATATTATTAGTGTATATTTTGAATTCCTTGGCTGAGACTTCTATGACTGATGGAGAATCATCCTCTCTCGGTCTCTCATCTGTATTTTCTCTAGGTATGGGAGTCTCTGAAGCTGTCATGGAAAGTACCTGCTCCTCAACCTCCTGCAATGTATTTTCTACCCAAGTGTGCTCATTCATATAATTTTCTATTTCTAGCCTCTAAGTATGCACATAGGGTGTGGCTTTTTGTTTCACTCTTAAATTGGAAATTACCCCAAAGGGGTCATAACACCAAGTGAAACTCGGAGGGAAGTTCATTTGTTTTGGCAGGATGTATGCTTCCTCTCCTGCTGCTCTATTGTTGTAGATGAAAGGTCCTATTTGTGTTTTGATCCAAAACTGAGCTTTGTTCTTGGTTGCCATGAAATGGATGTTAGCAAAATGAATTATTTTCCTAATGTACTCCAAGGAAAATATTCTCATTGGAAAATACTTAGGCAGTTTGTATGGTGGCAGCTCTGAACCATACACTCTAATTTCTGTGAATGACTGGTAAAGATACCAGTCCCCTGTTTTGACCTATTCACTGAGAAGTAAAACCTTCTAAATTCCTTCCCTAATCCTTGGAACCTACTGGCCACTCAACAAACAAGTTTCCAGATACACACACTAGTCTATGAACTCCGAGAAGCTAAATTCTCGTGATTTTCTTCTGACTAAGGAAGTCCAGAAAACAACAGACTGAGGCTCTCCTTGTTGATCAAGCTTCTACACTGCGAATGGAAACTTATCTGTTTGAAAGAACATAAACATGTACATAAGAATTGAAGAATATATGAACATTCCTTCAGTTAAAAACTAAAGGAATTGTTCATGAATTACATTTTCTAAGAAGTGGCCATAGTCAAAGGTGACTGATGGTCCTTCTTCTGAAGAAAGGGTGGATAGAAAGCCTAGAATAGGCTCATGTACCCACTCATCTGAATAGTAACCAAGAATGGATTACAAGACAAAGATAATCTGTCTTGTCCTTTGGCGGAACATAGAAGAGGGATAAGGGGGATTTTTCTTAGGGAGTTGAGAGTCTTCAGGGAGGAAAATTTCAAAAATGAAAGCTCTCTGGGGGAAGGTTAATTTTTGATAAATTTCTCTGGGAGATTCAAGAGAGAAAGGTGAGAGGGAATCACTGTGGGGAACCTACAACATTTGATTTATGCTGTCAGCTGTGATGGTGAAGATAATTTCACCATTTGGGGAGGTAATTGCCCTCTTTCTTGAAAGGTAAGAGGTATGGCATCTTAGAAATAATTTGGAAAAATGATAGGACTGGGGGGAAACAAACAGAGGAAGTCTGGATTTCCAGAGGTGTATCGAATCAAATTGATCTAGAAAATTATCTCGAAACCAGTAGCGTAATTCGAAGAGGTTGAATTCACACTGTATTTCAGAAATCTTGTAGTCTTTGTCAGTGAGTGGGATATGGTTTAAATCGACAGGGGGAGTGAGCAGAGGATTCACTATAGGGGCGAATTTGGGTGCCATTGTAGCTGTAGAATGGAGAGTGTAAGAATGTAATAGTAGGAAATCACTGTGTGTTCAATAATTGGTGGGAATGTAGAGTAGCAGACCTCTATAAATTTATCAATGACAAGCAATGAAATGCTGCTCGAAGATCAGAACATAGAGGGGTGGGAGAAATATTCATTAAGCAAGGAAGGAAAGGTGTAAACGTAGAGGAAAATTCAATATTTATTAACCGTGAACTGGTCTTAACCGTTGGCTTAATGTCTTGATATGGCATTAATTCCTATAATTGGAGCGGGAAAACAAAAAGAAAATTTATGGAGGGTGCAATAGTTGCAGACGTGGCAGTTGAGGATTGGTGGGCGAGTGGCACAGGACCATTGGAGGGAGTGATAGGGGTAGGGACAAGTGGTGTGACAGGAATGGTG
The DNA here is from genome assembly GCA_000404065.3 of Pinus taeda. Lineage (NCBI taxonomy): Eukaryota > Viridiplantae > Streptophyta > Pinopsida > Pinales > Pinaceae > Pinus > Pinus taeda. The sequence continues at coordinate 104,255 of APFE030199234.1, forward strand.
GCAGAGATGGGATGTAGAGATGACACATGGTGGGAAGGCGAGTTGAGACGGGATGGCGAAACAACTTTTAGAGGGGGGGGGGGGGGGTGGGGGGGGGGGGGGGGGGGGGGGGCAAAGTGCTCTCTATAAGTGGAGGGGGGGTCCGAAAATCATAGTAAATGACACATAGGGGGCGGTAAACTGAGTTCGGAAACCCCCTACCAATTAAACATTACATTGTGGGCGGGGGGGGGGGGGGGGGGGGGGGGGGGGGGGGGGGGGGGGGGGGGGGGGGGGGGGGGGGGGGAGGTCTGAAAACTATCCTGGTCCATTGGATTAAAACAATAGGTGATCGGGAGAGGGGATAGGTACATGATTTAGAAACATCTAGTCCCCCAATATTATTTTGGATGCATGCATAGTAACCCAAAGTCCAATCTTTGGATAACGAACCACTTTATACTTTTACATCAAAAACTTTATTTTCCTATCCTAATGCATTTTTAAAGCAAATGAGGGTGCATTTAAACATGAAAACCCTTTCAATTTTTTCATTCTAAGAGATAAATAATATTTATTTCAAACACTAAACTAATCTGCTCAGCTACAGTAATCCAGATTAAACTATTGGATTAACTTTATTCACCTAGTATATCTATCTAATCTTAGCCAAGATTACACTATTTGGCTAAGTTATTCACTCTAATCTAATTAAGCTAAATTTAAATCAGCTTGAACATGATTAAATTGTATGTCTCAAGCAGAAAGGGATTGTGGAATTTTAAACAAGTTGCACACAATTTCATAAATTTATTCTTTACAAAGCCAAAAGGCTAGTAGTAGCACTTAAGCTAGCATCACTTTCATATTTATTCATTTTTTGTGGGGTTCATTTATCATTTCTTTTCATTTTTTATTTTTTGTATTTATACCCTCTTTTCATTTTTTATTTTCATTTTTCTATATTTTTTTGGAAGTCATTTGCAGAAAGAAATATTATTTACGATCTAAAATACTGAAAGCATTTTTTCAATGAACAATTGATCCTATAAATTATAGGACCATAATAGTGGCTCTAGCTGGGGATCGCACTTCCTGGTGAAGTGTCAAGAACACCATAGACTAGTAGCCTTGAATCCTCATCTTCAATATGCCTACATCTGAATTTGTTTTTTTGTAGTTATGGTGGAAAAATGCCTGAAAGCTCAGGCCTTCTCCACGGGCTTCAAATTTTAGAGATAAGCTACCCACTCATGATAGTACAAAAGTAAATGGTATCTACAATTAGTGTGATAAAAACAATTTTTTAGTCTTGAAAAACATAATGCTTTAGCATCCTTCCATTGACAGGTCCTCTAGGTAATTATGTTCCATCTTTGTTCTTTGGAAAAAAATGCACTTTTCCCTCGGTAAGAATCAATAGTGGAAGGTCCCATCCACAAGTTGTCAAAATTACCATGCTTTCCTTTTTCTTCCCTTTTGGAATCCCATTTTAGAACATGATGGCTGATCTAAAAGTCATCAGCTTTAGTCCTTCAGTCAAATGTCTTCTTGATGTTATCTTGGATCAACTAAGTTTTGTTATGAACTACTTCTCTGGTCTAATTGAAATGAATAGTCTGGTTTATTCTCTTCTGTAAATCATTTGGTTCCACCTCTAATTATTGCTTCATTGTTAAAATAGGAATTTCCAATGAGGTTGGAAAAACATCTATCCCATAAACTAGCTAATATGAAGACGTGCATATTTACTTTTTGGTAGTAAGTCTATCTTCCCACAATGCATTAACCAACTTGTTGTGCCATGATTTTTTATTGTCCCGCAACAACTTCTTAATAATATTAACTAAGATTTCATTGGAGGATTCTTCTAGTCCATTTCCCTGAGGGTAATAGGCTATAGAATGTCCCAATGTTATTTAATATTTGTTGCAGAAATCTACCATCCTTTTTGACCTAAAAGCTGCAACATTGTTAGAAATAATTTTCCTAGGGCAACCAAATCTAGCAAGGATATTGCTCTCTAGGAACTTTATGATGACTGCATTAGAAGCTTGTCTAGTAGGTATGGCTTCTATCCATTTTGTAAAGTAATCAATGGATATCAGAATCCACTTGTGTTGGGCAGATGAGGTAGGGTGGATTTCTCCTATGAAGTCAAGGCCCCATTGTTGGAAAGGGGTTTCAACAAATATAGGCCTCAAGGGTAAAGGAAAAAGTTTCTTTTTACCTTCGAATATTTGGAATTTGTGGCATGAACTAACCTTCTTTTGGATATCAAAAAATAGGGTGGGCCAGTAAGAACCTGCTCTCAAAATCTTATTTGTGTCTTCTAATATAGGTGTCCATCGGAGTCTCCTTCATGGAACTATTGCATGACTTTATCAGCTTCTTTTTTCAACACACAGTTCAGTAAAACACCACCAACATCTTTCCAATACATATTTTCATCCAAAATACAAAACTTAACAACTTTAAGTTTAATAAATCTAGCCTTTGTTTTAGTTAAAATAGGAGGAACTTGTATATTATGTAGAACATAAATAATGTCTGCATACCAGGGAGAGGTAGCAAAAGCTTTTGCTAACATTGGAGTTGCCAACTCATCTAGTTCATTAAATATTGCCAGAAAATTTATATTTAAATCATGTAAGTTAGATTTTGCCATTAATTTTGCTAACCCTTGACCTTTGATGAGTTTAGTGGGTTAGATTTCAATATCATATTCTAATATAACAACAATCCACTTACCCCTTTTCCCATATGGATCATTTTGAGTCAATATATCTTTAACTACTGCACTAGGAACAAAAGAAATGATGTGTGAATGAAGAATATACACTCTAAAATATTTTATGGCCTTTACTAGGGTAAAGGCTTGCTTTTCCATAATGTCATATTTCAATGCTGCATGTCTCAAAGCTTTGCTAAAGAAAGCAATAGGCTGTTCATGGCCCTCATTGTTCTTTTGTAGGAGAACTGCAACTATGGTTTGCTTTGAAGAAAATGAAAAAAAATAGAAAATCTTTAGTAAAATTTGGACTTATTAACACAGGTGCCTGAGTTACAGCCTACTTTACATTGTTAAATGATTTTTTCGCTTCCATGTTTCATTTCACCTCAGTGTCTTTCTTTAGCATATTGGTTATATTCTTTAAAAGTTCAACTAAATTCAGGATGAATCTCCTTAGAAAATTTATCTATCCAATAAAAGATTGAAATTCCTTTATATTCCTTGGGGGATTAATTTTGAGTATATCTTCGATTCTACTGGGATCTATCTTGATTCCTTCTTTCGAAATTATGTGTCTCAATAGTTTTCCTTCTTGCAAACCAAATAATTTTTTCTTGGTGTTGAGGGAAATGCCAAAATTTTAACACTTTTCAAAAAATATTCTAAGGTGATTTAAGTGTTCCTCACCTATTTTTGAAATAATAGTGATGTCATCCAGATATATAACTATGAAATGACCCATTTCATCAGCAAAATAAAATCCATGGATCTTTGAAAAGTTTCTCGAGCATTCATTAGACCAAAAGGAATTTTCACATACATGAAAGTTCCCCAAGGTGTAGTAAACGTTGTCTTCTCTTGATTGTATGGTGTACTAAGACTTGGTTATAACCAAAAAATCTGCCCAACAAGGAAATCCTGCTGAATCCAATCACCTTCTGTAGGATGTAGTCCATCTTGGGTAGAGGGTAATTGTCTTTTAGAGAGGCTTTATTTAAATTCTGAAAATCAATCTAGAGCCTTATTTCACTAGTCTTTTTCCGAGTGAGAACCAATTTGGATACCCATTTGGAATATCTCAGAGGTACTATGATTTTTTCACCATACATTCTTTTTACCTCTTTTTCAATTAGAGCATAAGAATTGGATTACTCCTCCTTAATTTTTGTTTAAAAGGTTTGTGATCTTCTTTCAAGGGAATTTTGTGTTTTATGATACTTGTGTCAGAGGATTTTAGGTCCTCATAACTCCAGGAAAAAACATCAATGAATTCTTTGAACAATCTAATGTACTTCAGCTTTTCAGCTGGGGGTAAGGATTTGGATAGTTTGATAATTTTTGTTTGAAGTTCAATCCCAATATTATGTTCTTCAACACCAACTCTAGTGGGTTCAATTTGGGGCTTCTTAGCTACATCATTGAAATCAATTAGATCTTCTAATGGAACAAGACCTCTAGGTAGGATATTGTCTTTTAGTTGTAAAATATCTGTTTCTTGTTTTTCATCGTGTATTTCACACAATTCTAATTTATTTACACTAGTATGTACAATATCTTCTACATCAAATTCTATATCTATATTAGCATCTTCAAATTCGTCTTTAGACTACATGTTTTTTTTCAATTTGAGCATCATCTCTAAAAACCTGCCAGTATCTAATGTTATAAGGTACAATAGGTCTATTTTTCACTTCGATAGTATATGGATGAGTAGGATGAAATGGTAATTTACAAGTACTTGCTAAAGTATCAAGACCATCAAGAAGTATGTTTTGATCTCTTGAAAATGCAGACAAACTATATTCAGTAAAAGAATCTAGAAAATCCAACACATCATTTCTATATGCTCTCACCCTAGGATGTTTTGCAGAGTATTATCCTTTGATTTGTTTTATCACCAACTTAGAATCTCCATGAATGGTAATCCATTTAGCACTAAGTTTCTTCAAAAGCTATAAACCTAAGATTAAGGTTTCGTACTCTGCAACATTATTAGAACACTGGAAATTCAATTTGTAGGAGTGACCTTCTGAGTAATGAGTATATGAATTAGAAACACATACACCAACACCAACTCCTTCTTTATTCACCGATCCATCAAAACTCAAATTCCATAAAAGTTCATCTGAATTATTCTGCTCACTAATTAATGTTTGACCATCAGCATAGAGACAAAGAGAATTACTATGATTAGGAACTTGTTCTTGTATACTTACATCATTGTATAGAATAAATGAGTCTAGATCATAATGAATAAAATATATAGGATAATTGTTAGGCCTCTCCTAAGTGGTGACCATGAATTTCATAAGTTTATCTCTATAGAGTTGATCCAGGTGGATAGTGGTGTCCACCCGCAAATTCCACTTGGGCCCCCACCATTATTTATTTTAGGTTTTCAGTTTCCTTAATTGTAGCACAATTTATTATTTTTAGTAGTTTTCCGAGTCCTAAACTTTCGGAGCCGTTTTGAGGCCCTAAATAATGTTTGTTTTGGAAATATACCACTAACGACTTTTGATAAGTTGTTTTTATCGTCGTAGTCCTCAGAGAGATCTTTCCAACAGGATATCATGCGCGTCAAAAAAAGATAATATGACCAAGTCATGACCCCAAGAAGTTGGCTACCCAACTAACCCCAATGGGGCACATAAACTCTTGGTGTTACATCTCCTCGGGTTAGGGTTTTGGTTTTCTAGAGTTTTCACTTATTGTTCAATAATAAAAAGGCCCTTGAGCCTCATTGTAATGTAGTTCAGAGGCATGTAGCCACCACATCTCTTCTAAGAGATAAGCTACCATCACCAAGCTAGTCTCATTTCCATACTGTTTGTAAGCATATTTCATTATTTGATATTAATAAAAGGAAGTGTTATTTCTGCTGCATCTCTGCATTTATGGTTATATCTGTAATTTGTTGCGTTCCTTTTTAAATTCAGATCAAGATTCTTTTATTCTGACCAAAGACAAGGATTGTTGCATAAGAGATATCCATCTATAAGGTTCCTTGGAGTTTGGCTCCCCATGAACGAGAGAGCAACATGCCATATTTTGGTGGAATATCAGCAACAACTATATCCATAAGTACACTTTTGGCTGGTATTTGGAATAAATTAACACACAAATCTTTTATAAATCCAAGGCATTTAACTTGACTAGAATCAAATGAATACATGTCTTTATACCTTCTAGTAATATCTAATCCCAACTTCTCCATAATTAATTTCGGCATAAGATTGTGGGAGGTCCCTGAGTCAAGCATAGCATTGTGTAAGACTTTATCATGAATAGTTAGGCTAATATAAAAGGGAGGTACATTTCCCTATTGAATTTTTCCATCAACTTCTGGGCCAAATCATATTTTAGGTTGCTCATCTGATACATTACCTGTATTAGTGTTTTCTCCTATGCTCAATGCTTTCATTACCTAGGATCTATAAGCAATTTTATTCATCAATTCCGTCAAGGGAATGGGGATTTTTAGTTTTTCCAATTCATTTTCTATATTAAATGATGTCTGTGATTTATTTGAATTGCCAGCTTCTTTTTTATCAGCCACATCTTTCTGGGGTATCTCTCTGGGTTGGCAGGTAGAGGGATCATTATTTTGAATTGTTTTGGATGCAGTATCAGGTTTTTTCTGGATTAGAACATCATGATTATTTCTAGTAAGAATCTCAACATTCTTTTTCGTAGGTGTTTCAGTTGGTTTCTTTGGTGGAGTATCAGAGATTTTCCTACTCCTAAGGTTGTACTACTTATGAAATTCCATAATAGAATTATCGAAACCTTTCTTGTAATCCTCTGATTCTTTAGGTTCTATTTCATTTTGGGATAACAAGAAAAGGTCTTTTTCTTTCTCAGTAAGAAAAATATAGTCATTACCATTAACTCCCATGAGATTTATTTGAGTTTCCTCTATATCATTAGCTACTTTAGCCTCCTCATATGTATAATTTTCTTGGAAAGGAGGTATTACCTACTGGTCTGGACCTTTTGGGTCCCTTTGTTTTATTTGGGGTTGATTTCTTCGATAGTTTGGATTTCTTATTTTCCTTGTTTGATTTTATCTTTGAGGATCCCTATTAGCTATATTGATTATATCCACTTAGTAGACTGTCTAATTTATAATCAATAGAAAAAGAAGATGAAGGTTCCTCTTTTATTGTTACTCTCTTTTCAACCTTCAACTTAGCTTTCTTGGCTAATAAATTAGCCTCTACTTTAAGTGCGTTTGTTTGCATCTCCTCTAAGGTTTCAGATCTCTTTCTCTCAGTTGATAGGCTATATAAACATCGAATCCTTCTGGGAAATGTATCAGGGCCAAACCCGGGGGTGGTTTAATGGAAGCAGGAATTTCATTGTAAACCCTATTAAATTTGTCACAATACTCTTTTACAGTTTCATTGGGTCCTCCCTTAAGGTTTTTATAATCATTAAGGATATCCAGAGGATTATTTTTAAATTCCCATCTACTTAGGAAAGATTGGTGAAACAAAACAAGGTCAGTTATACTACTTGTTGCTAAGTTTTTGAACCACTTTCTGAATTCTCCACCTAAGCTCTGAGAAAAAAGCCTTAGTTTTACATCATTCTCATCTACTTCATGAAGATCAAAAAAGTCATTCATCCTATCTATGTACTGTTGTGCAGTGATAGCAATAGTACCATCAAATTGGGGAATCCTAGTCTGATATTCTTGGGGCATATCATGCAATTGAGAAGGTAAAACCAGGGGTGCATAGCAGGAAGCCATGATATTTGGTCTTAAGGGAGGACCAGATATAGGATTTGTGGGAATTAATTGAGTTACTACTTGTGATACTACTAGATGAGTAGTAGAAATTACAAAAGAGGTTTTGGGTGTGGAGCTTGATTATCTTCTATATTCAAAGGTATTGTCGCATTGGACCCCAGTTTGTAATAGGGCAGCAACGCCGCCCGTAAAATATTTGTTGCAGGGGGTGTCCACGGGGGTGGCTGCGACCTTTGGGAGCGCCCCCTAGTGGGGGGATCGGGGGCAACGCCCCCGAAGCTAAGAATAGATGTAAAATTGCCTTGTAAAATGTTGTAATTTCGTAGTCAATCTGGGCCATTCATTAGGCGGAGATCTAACAGTAGAAGTTATGTTTAATTTAGGATGTTTTGCTCTAGAATGAAACCCCTCACTATATATGAGGGAATTATATTGCGTCTATGCAGATCTATATTTTGAGTGAGAAAGAGAGAGGAGATATAGAGCGAAGAGGGAATTACAACGGATCTGCTGTAGGTTGTATCTCTTCAGTTTGCGGGATAATATAAAAATAAGGACTTGCTGTTTCTCCCATGGACGTAGCCCAAACTGGGTGAACCACATATATCTGTGTCTCTCTTGTTTTATGCGTTTTCTGTGTTTATATTTCTGCAACATTTTATGTGTTCCATTGCTCTGTAATATATAATTTTGTAAGAACTAGTATCAGAGCCGAAGGTCTATTTAGCTGAAAAACTCGTAGGAGAGAAGGGTTCTTAGTTCGAGTGGGAGCAATGGTGGAAGATGGTAGGTTTAGGGTCAAAAAATTTAACAGCCAAAACTACCAGTTGTGGAAGATGCAAATGGAAGATTATTTGTACTAGAGAGATCTGTACCAACCATTGAGCAGAAAGACAAAGAAGCTGATGAGTATGATAGACACATAATGGGATATTATCGACATAAAAGAACTTGGAACAATACGGCTGTGCCTAGCGGTGTCGGTAGCGTTTAATATTTCAAAGGAAACGAAAACAGAGGGTTTAATGTCGACATTGGCCAAATTATATGAAAAACCCTTGGCTTCAAATAAGGTATTTCTTATGAAGCGTTTATTTAGTATGAAGATGTCAGAAGGTGGATTTGTTGCTGATCATTTAAATGAATTTAATACATTTACCCGTCAATTAAGTTTTGTAGGGGTAACTTTTGATGATGAAGTTAGGGCTCTTTTATTTCTATGTTCATTGCCAGAAAGTTGGAATGGTTTATTTATGGCCATTAGTAACTCTGTCTCTGGATATAGTACTTTAAAGTTTGATGATGTTGTCGGTGCAATCCTTAGCGAGGAAATGTGACGGAAAAGCTCCGGTGAGACATCAGGTAATGCTTTGACTGCAGAGACTAGGGGAAGAAAAATGGA